>VYZP01069277.1:0-32902 GCA_013400635.1 Hypocryptadius cinnamomeus | reverse complement strand
GTATAGGCCAATATTCTCTAATAAACCTGATATTCAAACATTCAAAATACCCAGCACATGTTTTAGACAGTTACCAACATGAAAATGCACCTTTGCTGTCCTTGTGTTTTGCTGGGACGTTTGTTGTCCCTGCTTCCTGGGTGCTGCCTTAGAAGGGCCCCAGGAACATTCTCAGAGCATTTCTTGGCCCAGTATGAGCAGGATTTTCTAGGAAACAGAGCTCATGTCGAGGGAACACTACCTCAAAGGGCAAGAGTGGGCTAAGCCTCAGGAGTGGCCTAGAATTCAGAGTATTGCCTGGGTTGTTTTACCATATATAGCCAGGATACAGTCTTTAAATACTTTGACATTCAAGTCTGTGATTTTGCCCTAATTCCCAAAGGTTCCGTTGGAAAAGGTGGAGCTCTGACTTATTTCAGCTGCATTATCTACAGGTTTCCATCTGAAGGATAGAGATCTTTACATGGAATTCTTTCTCAAAGAGAAAAATAAGAGAATCGTAGAAAGAGTCATAGAAAAAATTATAAATAGACTCAATGAACGAACATGAACACACAGGCACACAAAATAACAAAAAACAGCTATAAATTGAAGCAGACTACAGAAAATAGAAGGGGCAGACCTTCAGTTGGCATAAACAGAAGTGCTGATTAATCTTAAAGCTATAATGAATGAGAGAGCATGTGTTAATAAAATAAATACATTGCTAGCAGTATAAATAAAAGAGTTTTGAGCTGTTTTCACAAACACAACAAGAAAAAAAAAGGAAGGTTAAAATCTATCTGTAGATTACTTTATTCCCTCTCTGCCTGCCAGGAATTTTACATGCAGTTATAGCTGTCTAACTATCAAAAAAGACCGAGTGAGAAAATGGAAGGAGTCCAGAGAGTCCAGAAAACAGCAAAAATGATCAGAGAGCTGGAGAGACTGATACATAATGAGTGACTAAAATAGAAATGAATTTTTAAGACATTGGCTGTATGACAATTAAAGAGATACAGCAATCTACAGTCTGAAAGCACAAACACAACAAAAGAAGGACTTTTATGGGAAAATAGAAAGGGAAACTGAGTAAGAAAAAAAAAAAAGCATTCTGGATTTCCAAACTAGACTCAACTAGACCTCCAAGCTTGGAATGTGTAAAAGATCTGCTAGTCTAGGACTAACAATGTTCTCTTCTCCCAGACCTGTCTACAGTAGGCCTCCTAGAAATTTCTTATTCCCATTCTNCTGTCTACAGTAGGCCTCCTAGAAATTTCTTATTCCCATTCTTATTAATTCATTTGCATAGTTCAGTGTTCTTTACTACTAAAACAGAGTAGTAGGTAGCATTTTAATCAAGGACCATCTAGCCCTGGTCAAAAGTTTTTGAGAACAAACCAATCCTTAACCTAGTCCCTGTTCTCTGCTATGTGTTCTGCCACTGCTACCACAAGCACAAACACTGAAGGAAATTTTGAGATCCAGGCATAGCATACATATACTTGTTTTCAGTACATGTCAAACTCACTGGCTGCTGCTAACTCTTTAGACAAGAGCTTCCCTGTTCCCCCTCGATTTAATAAAAAGACAGACAGAAAGAAGAAGAGCACATAGCCTTGGGAGGGAGTGGCCTGGAGGGAAAAACCCCAGAAGCAGCCAATTGAAGGTTAATCACAATTTGCTAGACTTTGTCTACTGAAAATGTACCTCCTCTCTAGAAAGTAACTTTGCATTCTATCTGCTCCAATCTCCTTTCTTGGGATAACCTGGACAGAGCAAACACTGTAGCAGACATGCATTCATACATATAATGTGCATGTCTATTACACATACCTGTGCTGTAATACATGGACCAGATGCACTCACACCACAGGGGCAGGCCAAGTCATACCACAGATGTCTTACAGACAGAAGGAATGTAATCCAAGTGCACCTCCAAGAATGGTACATTCTTCAACTACACCTCTTTGACTCAAAATAATTAGAAAAAATATCAGTTGCTCACAAGGGCATTTGTGTTCTGTTGTCATCTCTTCTCAGTGGAGTTTTCCAAGTAGGAATTTTTTTTAATTGCATGCCCTTTGAAAAAGTATTCTGCAAATTCTGCTTTTCTCAGAGGAGCATCCTTTTTCATAAAGGAAGGGTTTTACCTCAGCAATTACTTTACTTACCTAAAGAAGTCAAGATTTAACCAAGCTATCAGATTATAAAAAGATAATAAAAGTTAAGTTTAAGGGAAAATAATCCAAAGAATCATGTATGTGAAGCGCTCCTTGGGCAAGTAAAAGTCGGACCCTTACAAGTCCCAAGTATAGGAATGGCCAAAGTCTTGGAAAAGAAAAATTCTTTATTCAGTGTACAGCTGACTTATACATATTTCTGGCTTTCCAATAAGCCATTTGAAAACTATATGATGAATAAGAATGGAAAATATTTTTTCTATATTTTAGGAATAAGAAATAAAAAGTTTTGTTGTCTACTTTATGGATGACAATGTACTAAACACCTCAGAGATTTTCTGGGTTATGGACCAAAAATGCAATCTTAGCAAAAGTAGTTTATCAGACCCTAAGTATTTTTGTAAAGGAACTACAGAAAAGAATGACATCATTCAAGCATAATATGTTCAGTATTCCTCTTCTGTACACAAAGCATGAAAAGAGCAGAAACTGTTGAAAAGAACAAAGAGATTTTCACATAAAGAGTTGTTAAACAGCAAGTTGCAGAAAACATCTGGAAAACTTAGTGGCAGCAAACACCTGAAATGTAGTTTAGTCTACGAAATTCAAATTAACCAATTCTACTCTCAATCTAGTGACTTTCACATTTTTCCAGATAGATGGCTTTTAAAAACAGACCTAAGAAGTATCTGATCCAGCTGCTGAATGGAGAGAAAACTGCACCTTCAGAAAAAAAAAATTACCAGGTTTTGGGTTTTTTTTTTTATACTGAAAGCACCTAAGGTTGTTGTAACTATTGAAGAGTTCAGGAGTTTGATTTTTATCTTTATAAAAGCCATAAATCAATGACAGCACACTGCTTCACATCCCCAGTCATCACCTGCTTCCCACCAGACATAGCTTCCTGCAAAGCAACACTTCATCAACAGAAGAAAAAAATAAAACAACCATTAGCAAAATCCTAATTAAAACAGAACATTCAGCAATCTCCACAAAATACAGTGTGGTCCAAGGTAAAGTATCCTCCATCACTGACAACTAAAGACAGGACATTTGCAACAAAAACCATCCAAGAGGAGTTACTGCTTTTATAATGATTTTTCATCAGAATCTGGTTTAACTTGGATGCTCATGGAGAAATCACCTGGTCCTTCCTGCAAATCCCACAAGCACCCAAGCTGTTTCCATATTTCTTCCACAACATCCCTTTTCCTTTCTCATTTCAGTGGACAAAGAGACCAAGCTCTGAAGCTCTGATGAGCTTCCAGGTTCTGGTTTCATACTACACTTCTTTAATGTCTTTTTTTACTTTGCTTGTATAAGTAAACAGCCATAAACACTGGAGTTACACATTCTAACAAGCTACCACCAGTCAGATGAACAGTAGCAGCTGTTGGACCACCATGCTGCAAGGCTAAAGCAGATAGTTCTGCTCCCCAGCCCTGGTGGGGCTAGGGCATGAACAGGCTCAGCAGTTGCCATTCACTGCTGAGTAGCATTTCATATCCTACAACCCCTTCTCAACCTTTTATAACATGCAGCTGGCCCACTGAGCAGGAACCCCATTAGGGTGTCCCTTACTTTCCTTAAGTCTTATGCTTAAACACAGAGGAAACACTGATTATATCAGCCCCTGTAATGCTGTAAACATTGAAGGGGCCAGCAGGTCTGGGGAAGTGATTGTCCTGTACTCAGCACTGGCGTGGCCACACCTCAAGTTCTGCATCCAGTTCTGGGCCCCTCATTACAAGAAGGACATTGAGGTGCTGGAAGATGTCCAAAGAAGGAAAACAAAGTGGGTGAGAGGTCTTGACAGTAAGTTCTATGAGGAGCAGCTGAGGGATTTGGGTGGTTTAGCCTTACCACTATTTGCAACCATCAGAAAGGAGGCTGTGGCCAGGTGAGAGTCAGCCTCTTCTCCCAGGCAACAGCACATGAGGAAATGGCCTCAGGCTGCACCCAGGGGGGATCACACTGGGCATCAGGAAGAATTTCTTACCTGGAAATGTGGTCCAGCATTGGAACAGGCTACCTAGGGAGGCGGTGGAATCACCATCCCTGGAAGTGCTCAAGAAATGACTGGATGTGTCACTAAGTGCTATAGTGTAGTTAACATGGTGGTCATCAGTCAAAGGCTGGAGTTGATCTTGGGAGTCTTTTCCAACCTTAATGATTCTATTATTTAATACATATCATACATACAGATAGCCTCCTAATCCCAACCTGGGAACATTTCACTAGATCCCCACTTCTTTCAGCATTCAAATCTGAGTCTCAGTGAATCATTGTGAGTTTTACCCTGTAACATATACTGACATATTACTAACAGCTCTGATGATACATCCTACAAACTGCTGGTAGAAGCAAAATTTTTAAAAAACTGGAAGCTCACAAGAATGAATTATGAAAACACACTGAAAACATTTCCAAACTTCTATTGGTGGGAGAAAAGAAAAAAGAAGTAGCTAAAAATGTCTTGAGCCCAGCCCCTTTGCTGTTCCCCGTGCTCTCTATCTGCTTACTAGGAACCACATTCCCACTGTTAGTATTAAACAGCAAAATCTCTCATCTCTCAGTGGAGACTATTTGAGCACTATTAAGTTATCAAAACAGCAACTCAAGAGACCTCATGGGAGTACTGGCTTTCTTCCTTTCTCATATTAGAAATCAGAAGATATTCTGAAAACTCCTATAAACATATCTATTGCCATTAACTTAGCATGGCTAAAAAAGATCCAGAAAGTCCTAAAATCATTTCCACAACCAGTTTTTGGCCTGAACATATTTATCATGTCAACTCTATTCTGACTCTTAAAGCAACTTTCACCTCAACACATATAAAATCTTTGTAGAAGCATATGGCTAAATTTAGCAGCAATGGATATAATTCAGCAAATTAAATATAAATGCTTATATTGTAAATAAATGGCTTACATTTATTTGCATTGATTGGCCATTGAAAACGGTGAATTTTACACTCCGCAGGACCAAAAATGACAAGAAAAGCGACAGAGCATACGAGAGGTACCATACACAGGATCTCATTATCCTTTTAATGGACCAAGTCAAAGGTCACTGCTTCAGCGGTGACAAAGTAGGGTACATGTGATTTACACACTTTTTCCAAAAGTCTTCCATCAGGTTTTCCTATGCAAACTCCTCAAACATGCAATTTATTTGACTTTTTAATTTTATTTTTTTTTAGCTTATACAGATATGGCTATATCAAGGCAATGTGTTAGCATTTGCAGTTTAAACCTCTCTATGTGTGAAATCTGAATATTTAAACTGCCTACTGTGTAAATGAGAAAATGTAGCTTCTAATCAATATCTTTAATTTGCAAGGCCCTTCAGGGTTGGTTTCATTTTAACCCATCTCAGATATCCCTGAATGCCACACAAATTTCTCAGTTCTCTACAACTGCTTCCTTCAAATGGATTTACATCCAGGCATAAATTTATCAGAAGGAAAATTAGTAAAAGAAGTTGCAACTTTTCCACTAACACTGCCTGGTTCACTTCTTGAAATCCCAGCTGTGCAGCTGCCTCTCCCTTCCACCCGTGCTGCATGGTCAGGGGACAGCTGCAGCCACTGTTTTTACACCTCATTTCTAATGTAAACAAATACTGAGAGCCCATCTGACCTTTTGTATCCCAGTACACTGCCTATCTGTGAAATGCTAGTAACAGAAATTCCCCAGGTATGTCATAGAGATATGAGGGTAAAAGATTCTTTTCACAGCTCCTCTGAAATCACTAAGATTTTTAATATTGATCTTGAAAAGAAAATAACATATTTGAAGTATACATCTGTAAAAATCCCAATAAAACTACGAGATAAATTAATAGGACTCCTGGTAATTTACCTCCTTGAAAATGTGAAGTGTTTTTTGTATTATAATCATTATATGATACTTTTAGATTAAACTACAAATATTTTTAAAAGGAAAAAGAGAGAGAAAACAGGAAAAGGATACCCTGAGAGCTGAAGTCACCCTGACAAGCAAAATAGAATGGATGAGGCTGAACTGGCCATTGCCTATGGTCTTGTTGCAAAGACAGGCACTTTCTCAAATGCTGAGTAAAACTGTGAAAGCTGTTGCCAAAAGATACATAACTGACATGCCTGCCCTGGTCAAGAAAGATGGTTTGTATCTGTTTATAAAATGCTACAATAATCAAAGTAATACTCAAAGCTTAAACAGGAACATCCTTATAAAACAAACATAGAATTAAATGGGCACCACATTTTTCAATAAAATTACACATTAGTTAGAGTCTAAATGTAACTTTTTTTTTTTCAAGGACAGATATGAAAACTCTTCTGCCAAGACCTTTGCTTTCCAAAAATCTGTTTGTGAACTGAGATGTTTCTCCTTATGCTGCACATCACACCTCAGAGGAATTGCAGTGAACATGCAAGATAATCCTTCTCCAAACCGGTTCATAAAAGTCCTTTTCCAACAATGTGTATGAAAACAGTAATGAAAGTACTGAGCCTACCACAACCTTGCTTGCTGTTTTGGACACCCCATCTCTATGTCTGCATCCATTGTTCATCCCTGGGCCTCTACTTTTGATTACAAGATTTTTGGGAGACAATTTGTTCGACAGCTGTGTATTCTGTACCACAATACATTCTGAGAGACTCTTCTAATACAAAGAATTCATAATAATGAACAATGTCACCATTTCACTTGTTAAAAACATAGCAGCAAAAGGTGTAATGGTTAGAAAATGGAGATATATTTCTTCAACAGCTGATGTTACCTTCAAACATAAGTTTAGCACATAAAGAACTACACCTGGGCCAAAGTGTGGAAACACATACATATGCATTTTGTGTCACATGACAGAATTCCTTGGCTGTTTACCAACACAGAAATTAAAAAAACAAAAATCTGTCCAAAGGTTATTAGAGAATATCATGTAAGATCGGAGAAGATTTGCACCCAGTTAATGGTCGTTTTTCTCTACTCTTAGTTTTGTACTGTTCTCTCCAGCTGTGGAGAAAAAGCAGAAAGCTGAGCCTTGTGTTCCTGAACATGAATACTGGAAAAATCCCGCTTACTGAACATGGTGTATACCTCCTCTTATTCTGTGCATTAGCCAGGGATTACAACTTGATGCTGCTCTGACTTTACTCTCAACTTCACTAGATAAGTCATATACAAATATTTTCCAAATTAACTACCACATTTATTGAAGACAGCATGATTTAAGGGGCTTTTAATAACCAATATCCTCAGTCATATGCAGACTTGAGCTTTTATTGCTTTTAAATAGGCTTTCCATGAAAAATATTATTCTTTCAGGAGCAATTGCATCACCACTTTATTTCAAATCCTCAGAGATTACAAAGGTAAACTCTTGGTTTTTCCATGGTGCTTTCTCAATGTTTATCAATTAATACAGCAACAAATTTTAAAAAGTATACAGACATGAACAAGAAAGTGCTATTTGCTTTTTATAAATGGGGCTGATACTGCAAGCCCACTCTCCAGTGGCAGACTGTGATTTGGGAGACCTTTGAAGAAGAACCACTCCCTAGCTTTCAGGAAGCTAGAACTGAGCAATAAAGCTACAGACTCAAAGCTCCAGCTGGTTGGGTTGAGAGAGATGCAGCAGGAGGAGCTGGGAAATGGGCAGAGCTGCTCAAAAGCAGGTCCCAGGTTGCGCACATGTACCTGAGCCATGCCTCTGGTGAGGGGAGAAGTAGGAAATAGTTGGTACAAACCATTATGGTCTGACTTCTGTGAGACTAGACCCCCCCTAACTAAGGAGCTAGTTTGGGAGCCTGTGTTGCTGGCTCCTACCTTGCTTTGCAGCAGCACCAAATCCAAATTTCTGTGCCTAACCCAAGCAGCTACCAGAAACCTGATGAATGCATTTGGGCTGCACTCACTTCCCCATACCAATAGGCAAAAAAAAAAACAGTTGCTGGACAGAAGCACCCTGAAGGGTAGGGCTGAACTTGAACTCTAATTGTTTTTTTATTCTTGTCACTCGTGGAGCAAAGAGTAATGGAGGAAGGCAGGAGGGGCGACGGCAAGCAGAGTAGAAATGCAGCTCATAAGTATGTCTTGAGCCATCACGCTGTTTCTTTGCTTGCCTTTGAACCTATTGTAAACTCAGATTTGCAGGCTTCTTAGACCTAGTCCAAAACATTTACTAAGCTCACTAATATGGGAGAAAAAAGCCCAGCAATACAAATTACACATAGATGCAAAGCTTTTCTGCAGAAGTTTCCGACAAGCACAATGCAGTGTGAACCAGAGCATTGTAACAGGTGATATCCTACCCAAATTTTGAATAGCTGTTTTTATATCACTTTCTTGCGAGCTTTTTAAAGCTTAAAGCTCTCCTTAACTTAATGTAGCAGTGAAAATTAAAGGAAGTTAAAATTCGCAACTTCCTCTCTAATTTAACAGGTGAGGATGATTGATTAGTAATATCACTTCTGTCTGAGACTGACAGGTGACTGTGGTTATTGAATGCAGCAAGAATGAACTCCTGGCAGCTCATGAGATTATTCTGCATATCAATATTATCAGGTACTTTTAGCAGTCATTATAATAGTTTTATGACTTTATACAGATCACTCTTAGGTTTAAAATATGTTCTCAAATAAAATAGAGGAAATAGTTTGTATGGACTGAAGCTAAAACCCAAAGAAGGCATGAAAACACTTGTAATGGCAGATGCAGTATTTTATTGCAGCAAAAGTTAGGCAGTTTAAGCAGCACGAGGCAAGTAAATCGCGCTGGAGTGTGAGGGGCCAGTGGGGCCGGGCACGGGAACCTCGGTGGGCAGTGGCGGCCCACCTCTCCTCCCCGCTTCTTTCCCTGTTTCCCCTACAGCTGCAAAGTGGCCACAGACACGGCCCAGCATGGCCCAGAGCACAATCCCCTCCGCTTTCTGTTTCTGCTGCCTGTTGTTGCGGTGTCACAAGCGCCGACAAAGGCCAGTCGGGCGCGAGGCCGCGGTGACAGCCGGGCACCGCACACGAACGGGGAAACCGAGCGCGCCAGGGGCGGCCGGGAGGGCTCAGCGCCCACCGAGCGGCTGCCAGGGCGNCGGGCGGGGCCGGGGCCGGGGCCGAGGTCGGGGCTGGTGCTCGGATCCTGGGCGAGGGGGCGTCCCCTGCGGGCTCCCCGGGCCCCAGCTCCCCGTAACGGTAGAGCCTCCTCTTGTTCCAGCTGGGGTTCGAGGATGTGATCGCGGAGCCCGAGCTCACGCACTCCTTCGACAAGGTCTGGATCTGCAGCCACGCTCTGTTTGAGCTCAGCAAGTACGTGATCTACAAGGTCCTGACTCTGGTCCTCGCCATTCCGATGGCCCTGGTTGTGGGGATCGTCTTCGCGACGCTCAGCTGCCTCCACATCTGGTAAGGGCGTGCTGTGTCCGGGCTCTGCCGACAGCTCCGCAGAACTCCTCTAACATTCATTGCTAACCAACCACCGGGCGCCGACTTCACACCGCTAGCCAGATCAGCTAATATTAACTGCCTTATTTCTAAAGGAAGAGAAAAGGAAACAATGCTTTCTTTCTCTGTGATTCAGTTCCCTGCCTTGGTTTTACCAGCCGTCTGTCATGACTATATAAGCTCCTTGGGGCAGAGAGTCTGTATTCCTGCTTGGACAGCACCTACAGCAATGCACTCCAGCCTTGTCTGGCTTCTGGAGTGATAATAGTGACTGAATTTGTTTTCTAAACTGGAGTGCAGAATTTGTTCAAACGTGTATTTTAAATGAATTATCTAGGCAGAAGTATAACACCTGAAGTTATTTCTAACTTCTTGGTACCGTTACCTCTTTCATTTTTTTTCTCACAGACTGAAGAAAGCTTTTGAGAGCCCAGCTAGCTCTATGTTACTGCCATAAAATGTAGTGCCAGTGCCTTGCATCTGGTGCATAGCTATCTTTAGATGCAATGCTCCAAAACCCTTCCACCTAAGCAAAAAACCTTGCTGAGCTCAGGAAAGCTGCTTCTGGCCATGGCACAAGTTCGCAGGCAAATACACCAGCCATCCAAGTCACAGCAAACCTGTGTACTTTAAGCATAATATGTTCACAAAATATCAGGAAGAGTACTTGGAGGCCAGAAAGGGAGATGATGGTGGAGAAGGAGGAAAGGCAGGGAGTATAATGAGGTTGAGGAAAGAACTGACAATCCAAAAGGCTGTAGAGGAAGGGATGAATGCAGATTATGGACATTATTTCTGCAAACCAGGATTTTCCATATACATGAGTTTTGGGTAAAGTCTAATTTGATTTAGGTAACACTGGAATCCTTTTCCTTTTATCAAGGAAGACAGAATACAGAAACTGGAAGTGAACTCAAAACCCTAGGGATACATTGATTATCTGAACTTGTGGTGGCAATCTCGTGGGTGCAGATTTCAGTTTTTGAAAGTACAATGGAAGCTTGTGTTGGTGACATTGTCAAGCCACTTTGGAAACTGATTAACTTGAATTTTGTAACATAGTGTTTGTATAATATCCAAAGGAGTTGCCGTGCAGTTTAGGGATGCCCACTTGCTATATCTCTTGTTCCCAAATTGTTACAAACAAACAGTTCATAGGCATAGTGTTGCCCAGATTTTTAGATTTGTCAGCTGTCTCTCTGCCATAGTGTGCAGTGTGACTGCAAAAGGGTATGGTGAGTATATATAGGTTTCCAGTAGTGAAATATCTGTGGAAAAATTCATCAATGCCAAATTTATTAGAACTGTAGTACTTTTTTTGTGCTTCAGAAGGATCTTGTGTCTGGATTTCACAGACTGGATACAGGGTTTCACTGATCCAGGACTCAGAGGTCAGTTACTATTTATGCACGTAGTCCCTAGTGACTATCTCAGGAACTGTGGGTTCTCAGTGCATGTGAAATAGGACTGTCTGAATGTAGCACTTCACTTGAAAAGTTTCTCTCGACTTTCTGTGAACACACTTGCTTCCCCAAAAAATCATTTTCTTTGCCCAGGTTCATTGTCAACATAGAATTCATCTTTGATTTTGATCTTCCTTGCAACTGGGATGGATGTGAAAGAATCACATAACTCAGTAGTGCTATCTGCATCCCCTTGGACTCCATCCAGTGCTACCATCCAAAGGCAATACTGCCTCATATTCCCACAAACTCAAGCTGGATTTGTTCCAACACAAAGGTGGAACACACTGAGACTGAGTTGGCATCTCTAAGTTGGCATCTCTTCATGTTCCAGATATCACGCAAGTGAGGAGTTCAACGTTGCTGCATTTGAGAGGGTAGTGCAAAAGCAGTGCACGTTTAAAGCTCCTAAATGCAGGGTGCTAGTTCCCTTGTAGGCACATTGGGTCTGAAAAAAAAAAGTAACTCCTTGTTTTGTACATGAAAGAAAGGGAATTCCATTATAACTCTGTCTTCAGCTGTTTAAATGTCATGGGAAGACCCTGGGGCAAAGCCACCCAGAAGTCTGCCACTAAGAGTCTCTGTGCTTCACTTTCATCATCCAAACCAGTGAGGTGATGATGTTGATATGTTGTAAGGGAGCCTTTTCTGGGGCTAAATTCAAAAGTGTTTCAACAACTTCTGGAGATGCTCAAGCAAAAAGCTTTGTTGATGTCACACATGCTGTTGCAGTTTCATCAGCATGTTAAAAATCCACGTAAATCTAACTTAGCATGTCTCATGCTCAAGGGTGCCTTGTGAATTGCCCCATCACACCTGATAGTAAATGTTGTCTTTCACCTGCAAAAAGAAAGCTAAGTAAGAAAAATATAGTAATACACCTAATTTTAATTTTTAACCATAAAGATGGAGCATATTGTGTTCCCACATGGGCTGCTTGAGCCAGAATCTGGTTTCACACTACTCAGTAAAAGATACTGATGGGCTGAAAACCTGGGCCAGCTAGCAGGCTGATGTTCTACTTACAAGCCAGTTCAAGGAAGTCAACTTCACATTTTTCCTTTACTGATGGCTGTCATTTTCACCAGAGTATACAGGCCACACTGAGTTGTGACATCTTTCTGTGCAATTAGCAAGCTTTTAAATATGTCCTCAGATTGTAGCTCTTAAGGTTGTTGATTTTTGAACATGAACAGAACACGTCTGGTTTTACAGGCAGCTCGTGCAAAATTGTTATATTTCTTGTAGATCAGTGGCTGATTCTTGTTCCAAGCCATATGTTTGCAACCTCTTGGAAATTAACACTTGCATGTCATATATGCTTTTTTGTAGTCTTATCAGAATAGTGTTCTGGTACTTTGCATATTCACATTAAGAATCAGTGATCCATAACTTGAGTCTTGGATCTGAGATGGGCTCACTCAGCTCTATACATCGTAGGCTAAAGCAGTACATATTCACAGCACTTCTCCACTTGAGCTTCCATTCACAGTGCTAAGACAGAGCCATGGACTTACATGAAAAGCAGATATGGACATGCATTATTTCTTACCTTTTTGTATTCCACAACTTCGTTTACATAACTGCTGCCATCACATTCAACCCTAAAACCATGTCCCTACTGACTGCCTGAAATCAAAATAAATTACACTACAGCTAGGAAGGCCTACCTTATAATCAGATGGTGCTGTCTTGATGCCTCTTCTTTGATGTCCAGTACATATCCCTTGATTTAGGAAAAGGAAATATGTGGATGATGCCTTGCCTTATCTTTTCCAGTTTATCCGGCTCCTGGAATACATAATATTTGATTTTAATGCACTTCAAATACTGTGTATGAATTGTGAAAGGCATTGGTGGTTATCTGTTGCATCAGTTGGCACAATTGGGACTCACTTGTCCCAGTGGTTAATGGCATGCAACAAGAAGCTGTAGAACTGCTAAAAATTACTGTAGGTAATTTTTAGCCATCTCTTCACAATGCTTGCTTGTATTGTAGAGCTATACAAGACTTAATTCACAATCATGATGTAGTACATGGAGTCAGATAATTTAAGCACAGAAACATAGAGCATTTTAAAAATAGTATTAAGACATGTCTGAGATTCCATTTTGAAAAACATTAGAGAAGGCGTGATTCTTCACTTTGAAGCCAGAATCTGAATTAATGTTGCATGACTACTCCAACATCGTTGCCCAGGTCTGTAAAAAGTTGATTCTCATTATCAGTGGGAATTAAACTGTGCTCTGCCATTTCCAAGAGGTGTTTGGTTCTTGACAGTGTTCGTTCAGGGCTTAGCAAGAAGAAAAAGTAACATGAGCAAAAGTGAGAAACGTTGAAGGGTTTAATTTTGTAGATGTCGTGCCTTGAACAGAATAAAGAGAAAATAGGATAGGAGGGAAAAAATGGGGTAATTGGCATTTTTCAGTTCAACAGTTCCCAAAAGACACAATTCATCCCACTTGGTCAAAGGAGGGGTATTTTATAATATATGTGCATAGCAAGAGTCAATGAGAGGTCATATAGGCGCCTGTCTTCAGCTTAGAAGACAAATCCAACAGACCTTTTGTTTTCTTCCCAATGTGGTGTTACATGGTAACACTAGCAGTACCAATAGGGCGTCAGGGTAGCTAACATGTCTGTGAACAAAAGGGCAGACCAGGCTAAATCCACAGCAAAGGATGGGTGCATTGTATTTGTCAGGTCACAAAAACAAATACATGGCTTCTAATGGCATTTGATTAGTAATTTTTAAGTGTGACTGGTCACTCCATAGAAAGCACACTGCACCCTCAGATAACCTGGAAATATCACACTGTCAGAAAAGATAGCCTGTGCAGAATGGGACACAGACTTGTACACATGTAAATACACATGTAATTTAAACCTTAGAAAATACCTTTTGTGACTCTCCTTGGTGTAAAGGATTTTCTTCTCTGAGGAAAGAGGTTTGAGTAATTGTTCTATAAGTAGATGGATTTTATTTTAAAATTGAAAGTTATTTACATTAATTAGCTTTGGTTGCTATTATGTCTCATGTATTGTCCCGTGGATTTAGCCTACATTGGGTTTTGCATGCATTTACCATAAATTTAAAAAATTAATAACAAGTGCTAAAAGATTATAAAACATTACCAAAACATTTTAATGTTTATTTTCCTTAAGATTATCAAAATAGTGTGAATGACCTCTACAGCAATTTCAAGTACTATGATCACTACTTCTCCAGCCTTCTACATCTTTCTATGAATCTTCTGCATACTGTGGTATTTGTTTCATTTGTATTTTGTGTGATCCTGTCAACAGAGGGTCCAAAAGAAATGTTTTCTTTTCTGCTTCTCTCCAGTTCAGTTAGGTTTTAAAAAAATTGGGCCAAATTAATTATAGATGGTATCAAAGGAACAATTACATTGTCCTTATAAACTATCTGAAATGGAAAAGAGGTGAAGTCAGCACAAACAAAATAGGCATTTCTGGTGCTTTCCCTGTGTTGCTTGGAAAAATAGCAATTTTTTTTTCCCTTTGCATTATTGATGTTTATCAGCTGTATTCTAATAGGTTAAGGCCTAATTTTTTATTCTATAAATGATGTATTCTATATGCAGTGATATTATAGGTGGTTATAAACACAAAATTTACAGGCTTCAGTTTAAAACTAGAGGCACAATTTTCCAGTAATGCTCACAGTTCTATATGGGGTGTTTCAGCAGAGACAAAAGAGAAGGTTTTAGAAAAACTATTCTTGTTTAAATCCATCTGGGCTAGCTTTGAGTAGAGCATTGATGTACTAGTATGTGGCTTGCATTGTATGACAAAAGCAGTTAAATAAACACTGAAAGTGATTAATTTTGATTCTGTATGTTTCTAAACTTCAGAATTTTTTAAACGTGGTAGGTTTTTTTCTACTTTGTTAATCTGAGGAGTATGCGTCGTAAATACACAGCAACTTTTTTTCAGGCTTATGATGAAATATTAAATTAGGTATTTTCTGTCATTCCAGTCAAAGTCAGTGAAAGTTCTGCAGTGGAATTATGCAAATGCAAGACTGGGAACTTAAATTTTGAATGCAACAGTAAAGTAGAACAGAGTTTATTATCATTGTCAAAAGATTCTATAGCTTCTTTTACCTAGTTTAGGAAGTAAACATGTTCAGTATGGCAGAGAGACTTTTTTAAAACCTTGTGCTACTAGAACTTCAGTATTATTTATGCATACATTTAGTTTGTCTGCACCCAAGTAAGAATAGCTTAGTGAAATGACCAGAGGTTTAGGCCAGCAAATGATTAAGGAAGAAGAATAACTTAAAATATTGTGGTCAGTTGTCATGTATCCAGTGGCCCTCCTGAGCTGCCCATATGTGCACTTCTGGCTCTCCTCCACTGTTAGCATGCTTGGCTCAAGCCACCAGTAATGACATTGCTTTGGAACTGGCACACATGGAGAGCAATCCCCACATGCTTACCAGAGCTCAGGAGATGAAAGCACAATACTTTCTAGTATGCACCCTGAGTGAATAAAAAGATCCTATCCCCTAATGAGGAGTTCTGACCATATTCTAATGTTAATTTCTCACTCACAAATGAAGAACTTTACAGGATCAGTCCATTTTTCTGAATTGTGGCGTGTACCTGTATTGTAATAATCTGATATAACTGGATATTGCCCCCTGTTTCTGTTTTACTGTAGCATCTTGTAACAAGGTTGGGTAGGAATGAGACACCAGTGGTGTGATGTGCATGCGTGCCTGTGCACTTGTGTGTGCCTGCAAGACAGACAGATAAAAGAAACACCAGAAGAGGCAGCAGAGCAAGAACAGATTGTAAAGGCTGTTTCCAGTAAATCACACTGGGGAACATAGTGTTTCTGTCAACCCCTAAAGACCCACATTCAGATATGACCACAGCACAAGTGAGTCCTTAGGGGATGACTGCTCTTCAGCCACAGTGGGTGGCGCCGGCTGTGGCAGGTCACGTACACCAGCCCTGCCAGGACCAGGGAGAGACAGCAAAAGTTCATCATTCTAAATGGCATATAAAGAAATTGCCAGTTAGTAAACAGAGACACAACGAAAAGAAACCTGGTGTCTGCACTCCCATGTTGCATACAAATGATTCTGGCCAGAGGACCACATGCACATTGAGGCCTTGAGCAAACAAAATTGATGGAGAATGACTGCAAGAAAGTAGAGTCAACTTGCTTAAATACTTATATTTATATTATGAAGTTATAAAAGGCAAAGAACCACTTCTCTTCCATAAGATGTCACACTTGTGTTTCATTATCCTGATTTCCCTGTGCTGTTGCAGCACCAATCTTCAAATTTTTCGTTTTCTCTTTTGCAGGGTTGTGGTGCCTTTTGTGAAAACCTGTCTCATGGTCCTGCCTTCAGTGCAAACTGTATGGAAGAGCCTGACAGATGTTTTTGTTGTACCATTCTTTCAGAGCCTAGGCCGGTGCTTTGCCATGGTTAATATACGCCTGGACCAAGAGTAAACATCAGAGATGTGACACTGCTGTAGTTGTAGCTGGTGTTATACTTCTTTGCTAACCTAACATACAAGCACTTACCATTCATTCCAAACTGAAATTACAATGGCTGGTTTAAGTGGGAACATGCTGTTTTTATTAAAACTCATTTATTATCAGGGAGATCCATTTAAGAATTAGTAGGCAGTTTTCATAGCTCACTATTTTAACAACAGAGTGATCGTGGAGTATATTGGCAACACTTTATTTTAATGGTAGGTTGATGGGTAGATTACAGGAGAATTCTCATGGAGGACTAAAAGCCACCACAGTGATAATGATTGGTGTTATTGCTATAAATAAATAAATGAATAAGCTGTGATACCTTAGACAAAACTGATCTCTGGGGTTTCACACTGACTTTACTGCAGTTCCACCAGGGATCACTTTTGGCCTCGCTATGCAGAATGATAAAGCCAGTCCTCTGTTATCAGCAGTTAAAGTGAACGTGACTCATTGCATAAACATACAGGGAAAGGAACTGTTGTGTAATTCTCCTATATTGGGGGGAGGGGGAAGTTCCCTAGAAGTTTATTCCTTAAAATAAGTGTTAGCTGATGATCTGTAACATTAGCTAATCTGTATATTTTATTTAATGAGAGATTAACTTTGCTGTATATTTTGTACCTTTGTAAATGACAGTCGATCAGGTTTTTATGAAGCATAGTTTCTCTAGTATTTGAATTCTAACCAACTTATTAAGCAGCGAGACACTGCAAAAATTATTTTAGATAACTAAAATTTCCTTTTCTAAATTAAGTAGATTTTGAGTGTTGCTGTGCAATTCTAATATATTAATTATATATGAGTGTGTGTAAAAGCAAAGATTAGAAGTGTTTTTATACACAATTATGCAAAAGACTATCTGTTTATGCAAAAGAATTTTTCTATTATGCAAAAGAAATATCTGTTTATGAGAAATGGTTTTTATTAAAAATTGGGTGTAATAAATGCTACCCTGCCTATTTCTGTATATTATTGGTGTGAACATTGTGATATTTAAAGCAATAGACACTATGCTAGCACTTTAACTAGGTAGCAAGCTCTTATAGAAGGCAAGTGAGTGTACTTGGTATCCTTGTCTAATTCTCCTAACCTACTGGCTTGACTCTCTCTGTTGCTTTTTTACTATTTCAAAACCTAACCCCTGAGAAAGACCCTTCTTTCTTCTGCACCTAATATGACTTGTTAAACCAGAATAACAGAAAATGTGCAGAGGTACATTAAAATTACATTAGCCTTCTGGTGGGCTTATGCTGCTGCTTTATTTAAATACAGATGGTAAGTTGCAATTGTAAAATGTTTGTATGATTTAGAGTGTTATTTTCTAAAATGTCTCAAATTTCTTATCAAACAAGAGGTATCTAATAAAATAATAAAATGTCAGCTGTTTCCCATTTTCAATTTCATTTCTTTTCAGATTTTTCAGCTTTTAAACAAACTCTTAAAATGCCAAACACCATAGAATACTATACAGTGCTTCCAAAATATCGGCGAGGTAAAGAAATGGATGAGTATCAATACAGTTCCCCTATTATCAACTGCATTTAATGTATTTATAGTAAAAAATGACATATCTCTGTGTGCAGTTAAGCCCATTCAGAATCATTGCTATCTCTGAAGTAGGTCTCTCTGCAGAATTTCGGCAACATTCAAAATAATGCTTAATGCTTTTTACAGGCACATGCTTTCTTTACAGATGAGCTGCAGAATTTTCCTTTTCTGGTCTGTTGGCCTATTAAAGCTACCTGGATATTCTTTGTGCATTAGGAACATCTTTGTATATTAAAAGTATTTTTAGCATTTGTGCCATTTAGAGAGGGATTCATATGGCTTTAAAAAACTGGATCTTAATGATTAGTGCCCATGGAAACTGCTCTTGTTCTTTTTTATTCTGCAAGAACTTAGCTTGTTTTTCACATGTGTTCTTCAAAATACCTTTCTTGTGTTAAAAATGGAAGTAACTCTTTTGAAAATAAAAATTGGCCAGGCTAGGCTTGAACTCTTTAGAGAGTTATTTTCTTTTACAGCGTCCAAGGACTTTTACAAAGATATTTTCCACTGAAAAATATCCCCTTGATGAATTCATTTAAAAGAGAAAAAGAAAATAAATCAATCAGTACTAGTTCTTGTGTCTAAAAGGAGACTATAAAAGCCTAAGCTTTGAAGGAACCCAAGTCTGCAATTGAAGTTTTGAGAATGAGGCCATTCCCCAGAGAAAGATGTATTTTATGGTATGCATTCCTGGATATATGCATTCTTAAATAGCTTACTGAAGTCAACTGGCTCTAGCTACCACAGTTAAGTAGAATGGTTTGGTTTGTTCTTATTTTGATTTAGACTTGTCATTGATTAGTTCTTTTCACCATTTCTCTAGCTCCTACAAGACTCAAGCAAGCTTGGAATTAAAGCTCTTTGTTTCTTAGATATTTATAGCAATATCTTTCTCTGGAACAGGTTTGCCTTTACTATCAGAAAATAAAAAGTGTACTGTCAGACTTTGGGTAAAATATTAGATGCTTGGCAAATACTCTTTGTCCATAAAAGAAGTGGAAGGAAGTAGAAATATTTGCAGACTCTCCAATACTCAGGTGTGAATCTGCCCCAGGCAACTCTGGCTGGCAAGTATTCTCAGGGTTTTATGGTTCTGACATACATTCTGAAGGTCTGGCACAGCATATACTCTGAATACCTCACAGCACTGTTGGACAGTGGACTGAACGGGAGCTGGCTCTGAACTGTGCTCTTCGATGTAGGAGCAGGTTTGTCTCCAATTTGTTTGAAATGTGGACAAAACGTCCCAGCTGATCCCTTACAAGCAACTTACAAATGAGAATTTAGGCAAAGGAGTCCAGAAACTGAGTCTCATTGTCTGCAACAAACATAAGAAAATTCATGCCCAATTCAGATTACTTTGATGCATCTTCGTGTCTGTGGAATGGGGAAAATGTTATTGCTCATAACAAGAGTAGACTTTCCATCATCATGGTAGAGCTATTACAAATAGTAAGTGTGAGGTGTTACTGTCTCTTGATACTGCAGACTTTAGGTCTACAACCATGAGTTGGAAACTCAATTCTGACTTGCAAAATATTTCAGCATCTTGTTTTTCATGAAGATCACAACTAACATGCAGAACTCACCCTGGATTTGTGTTTATACACTTAATTCACAGAGTTTAACCTACCTACTTACGAGAGCAGTTTCCTAAAATGCTCCTAATCTGATTCTGGAACTTTTATATTTGTAGCTTATCTTTTAGCACCCTAGTAGTTCACCATATAAATTGAAACAAATTCTTAACAGAAACTTTGATGTATTAGTAAATGAAGAGCCTGTTCCCACCTATCCAAAAAGTTCACTTAAGCACTCACTGAAAAGTTCAGAACATCCCTGCAGCTCTGGGACCTCAGACCACACACTCGTGTAAAGTGGAAGCCAAAGAATGGTAAGTCCTTTATTTTTACAGGGTGTGATCGTTCCCCCACCTGCAGAGATAAAACTATTGCTGTTATTAGCTCTTTTAACAAAACATGGAAAAATACATCTGGTTTTTTTGTTGTTTTTTTTTTAAATAAAAATGCAAATGGAACAAGGTCAAACACCAGACACTTTACCAGTGTTGTCTGTTGTCTATGCTCATGAAAATTAGAATTGAAGTCTTCCAGAGATACTGAACTAGCAGTTAGGCATTAAAATTGGAGGCTCTTTCTTCATGCAGGGATTTACAAATTAGGCTAATTAATAAAGGGTAACTGTAGCTTGGTGACACTAATCTTCCTAAGCTTATTGTAAAAAAGGAAAACGTCTTCTGAGAGGCAATTCAGATGAGCTAATCATTTGAATCATCCTCTAGAGACAAGAGTCTGTACTGATTAGTGTAAAATATTGGGCTGGGCTTGGCTTGGCTTCTTTGCTCCGCTAGATAAAAAGTTGTATTTGCTGCAGAAATTGGGAAGGCCGATGGAAGCAACTAGAGTTTCATAAAAGTAGTGAGGCAGGTTCTTCTCTACACACTTCTCTCACAACCTGATGCCAGGGGTGAGTGTCACCTGTGTTAGACATTCAGTTTCAGCTGTTGTATAGCTTCCCCTTCCAACTGCAAGTGGGAGAAAGAAGGACTCCTTCACATAGCACTGAATCAGACCCTACTTAAGACACTCACATGGAATAAAATATAGAGATTCACTTTCATTTCAAAAGTTGAGGAAAGCTTGTCTGTTTTGCCAGTTGTCTCAGCTCAGTAAGAGCTGCCTTTTCACCCCATGTACCTGATTTTATTTTACACTATTAGAGCTATCACAATGATACCTATCAGCGAGGGCTTACTAGGCAATGCTGAGTTAGAGAAGCAGAGTGACAAAAAGCCCATCCTGCATAAGCCTTAAGGAGTGGGTATTTAAGTCCCATTAATGAGACAAGTTCTTGTAGTCTGATATGTTCTATAAAACACATGAACATTTAATAATAGGGTAAAACTGGAAGAACGGTACAGAACAGCATTGACATAGACCACTGCTCATGGTCCAGCTCAGTTTTCAAGGTATCTGATACTGCAAAGGGTATCAAAAGAGGGACTTGGTTTGCACCAGGTCTTGCAGAATTAAAGCTTTCAATCTATTTGCCTCTCCAGTCAAGGCAATTACAAGCAATCTTGATAAAAACCTACAGGGGCTAGCTCTAATAAAAGATATACACACCAACTACAGAACTGAGACGAGAAAAAGTAATGCATTTTGATCCAAAACTGTAATCCCTGCCCAGCTGCCACCCACCAGGAACATGTCTGAACTCAGAAGACACCTCCCTTTCCCATAACCCCCTACAACAATACCTACAGTTTTGCTTTTGTCATGCCCAGAACTGCCCTTATTTGAGCAGCTTGGCATCTTACTCATATCTAAGCCCAGTCAGAACCCCAAAAGAAGGGGGGCCTTAGACTCCTCAAAATATACTTAACTGCATATCAGCACAATAAGGTACTTTCCATAATACACTTTCCCAAGAGTGAGTCAAAATGCAGTGGCATACCTCAGGCAAAAATTGATTTCAGGTATCTCAGGTGTTGGTTTGAATCTCCCAGCCCTTAGGCTATTGTGAAATGTTTTATGGCAGCATCACTTTCACATAAAATGAAATCACTCCTGTCTAGAGGTTGTGAGAAGGAAAGAATGTGAGAAGAGCTACCCATTTCTCCTGGTATAACTAATCCTTGGATTCAAGACACAAACAGGCCAAATACCAAATGTGTACATGAACCTGCTAGCCCTGTATACTGGGGCCAGGAGAACCTATCTCTATGGAAAAATTCTGATCCAGTGACTTATATTTTAAAATACAGAAACCATCCAGAGAGTGGGGACAGGATGACCACCGTGAATCCTCCAGGACTACAAGTCTTTAAATAATGGAATGAGGAAAACATTGGCCTGGTTTGTCCTATCCTAATGCTTGTTATCATGCAACAGGTTGAGAACAGTAGCATGACTGCTAAAAATTCAATACCAACAGTTTTGGCAGCTAAGGCTTTCATCCAGCAAAACATACAAAACTGCACGTAAAATGATGTGGTTAAGCAGTTGAACAGAAGGCACACAAAAAAGCAATGATCTTTCACTCCTAAGCCTCAGGTTTTTAAGTGCTCTGCATACAGCAGGCTGCTCATGGACAGCTTCTGTTACCTGACAGCCTTGTTGGTGTTGAACCGACACAAAAAGGAAACAGTTTCCCAGGGCTGATTTTGATCTTGCTGACACTGGAATATATCAGGAGTATTGCTAATACCATAACTGGAATAACTACACAAGCTCAAAATGAAAAGGGGGGTGAGGAGTGGAGGAAGGAGCAGTGTTTGATACCAGACAAAGACACTCAGTGAGCAGTCATCCACATTCAGTTCAGTTTCATGACTCATTTTCTGACAGTTTTTGAGGGATTTTGTCCAATCCTTCCCCCCCCCCCACTGCTTTCTGGGAATCCTACAAAACTTTTCCTTCCCTCAAAATGGATAAAATAAATCATAAATTGCACATGCTTTGCTCCAGATTTAGAGCAAGTTTTCAACTAAGGTAATCCTGAGGTTTGAAATTTCAGTTAAAGCAAGATTTTTGAGCAATAAAAACTTTTTAAAATTAGGTATGAAATGCCTAAGGCTGGTGTGATGAAGAAAGGCAGTGAGGAGACCAACCGAGGTGGCATGTAGTCCTGCCTAGCAACTGACCTGCACTACTAAAGACACAGCTAAACTCCATGAGAAGACTGGATGGCATTTCCAAGGCCAGCTCGAGTGTCTACAATTTCTGGTAATTTCTGGCCACCCCTGGATAATCCATTCATAGTAACTGAGAAGGGGAATGGAGCCTTTGCACTTTCAGAAGATTTCTGCAGGCCTTTACCTGGCCCTTTCCCATTAAGCTATTACTCTTCCTCTGAGTGTAACAGGAGATCCTTGCAGAACTCCTGTGTGCATCCATGCCAGGTCTCTGGCTGTTAGTTTGTGTACATTTGTCATGTAGCAGTGCTAGAGGCAGTGGGCCATGGCTCCACCCCTCTCCATCTCTGCAGATGTAACTTGCTCGCTCCTACTGCTTGGTAGTACCCATGCGTTTTTCTGAGTAGGCTGTCTTCTTGGTATTCCAGCTCAAGAAAGCACTGCTAACATTCATTTTGCTTTGCATGCAGCCTATTCTGGAATTCATCTCATAAAACTTAAAAATTCCACCAGTTTATGATATTATTCTAGCTGCAGTAGCGTTATGTGTTTCAGAAATATTTTTTAAAGGGGATTGTGGTTCTGAGAAACTATTCCAGGATCAATTCAGCATTTCAAATTGACAAGTATCTCCCTTATTTCTCTTTTTTTAAAGTCATTCTTGAGATACAGAGTCATATTGAATGATGGATCAAAATGTTCTCATTCATGTGGAGGACAGTGACTAATTGAAAAATTTTCCTAGATACAAAAACAACAAACTGTCCTGCAGGTTTTTTTCAGATGGATAAAAAAATTACAGCATCTATGTCCTTTGATACACTCATTTGGCTCCATATTCACACGCAAAAGCTTAGATGGGCAAAAATATTCTAATGATGGCTTAAGTGAATTATTGCATCAGTAAAAATGTTACTTTTAAAAATTACAACTAACTTGGAAAGTTGGAAATCTTCCATTCAAGGCATTTGTTCTAAAGTTTACAAGCAATATAAAGTAAAGAAAGTTGACTGCTAACCGCTGTATCAGCAACACACGTCCATGTGGACTGCATTTTCAACAGGTGCAGTTATTTACATCTGTGGTGGCTACATCCATCTTAGCCAGGGGCTTCTTCGAGGTCATTTCGCTGTTGAAGTGCCAAAGCCAAATATACTGTTGTTAGGAATTTTCTACTTCTGTTGCTGCAATTCTGTGCTAAATGGCATAACGCTAAGGTCACAATTTTTCTGTTAATGCTATAAATCTTTCACCATAGTCTGATTTCCTAACACAAAACTAATGGCTACAAACACATGCACACAAAAAAGTGAAATATACATTTTTTTAAACGTATAGTGATGCTGCAACCCTAACCTGAGCCATCTTGAATACGGTGACAAATTTTTAGATTTATACTGTTTACACCTACATATGCCCCTGAGCTTACAAAAAACCTTGAGAACAGAACATGGCAAGACAGTCACACCATTCCCCTTTAAAAGTTAATCCCAGTGGTTAATATGCACGGCAGACATGCATGGATCAATCTCCTGTCAGGAAAAATAGAGCAGTGTTAAAGTGCAGAACTGTTAAATATTTGCATAGTTTTGAAATGAACCAGTTGAGAAAAATCTCTTTTTCTTCATCCCAAGGATATCCAAGTTTCCACAATTGTTCCTGGAGCAGCGATGCTTCTGTGTAAACTATTGTCAATGCCGGGAGGGGGGAGCCCGGCAAACGCCTCGCTCGCTCCGGACGCCGAACACAACTAAAGTTTTCCATCTCCTCACTGCTTCCTTGCCCCCCCCTTCCCCCATCTTGTCCAGGTGGCTCTGCCGCAGCAGCATTGTCGCCCCAGCACCCAGCGGCGGGGACCCACTGACGGGGGTCGTGGGCAGCCGGGACAGGGTGGACGACGCGGACGGGACCCTGTCCCTCTCCCTGTCGAGCCCCTGTCTCCGCACAGCGTGGCCCAAGCATCCGGGACCGGGTCCGCCAGCTCCCAGGTTGCCGGGGCAGGGCTATTTTCCCCTCCCACCCGCGGCGGCTCCCGGCCGCCCTGCCATGTGCGGGGCCGTACCGCCGCTGTCATCCACCCCAGCCGGAGGCAGGGAGCCGCCCTGGCCAGGGGCCAGCCCTCTCCTCGCAGCTACCTCCCCCGGCCGGCCGCTCCGCAGAGCGGAATCTTCCTGCCTCCGGTCCTACAAGTCACAGGGCAAAGTAACTCGCGGCAGAGCCGTCAGCAGCCCGCGGCAGCATGTCAGGCACCAAATACGTAGACTCGGAGGTAGGACCACCGGGGCATGGGGCCGGGATGCTGCCCCGCCGCCGGCTGCCTGCAGCGGCTCGGGCCCCCAAGCTCCCTGAGCCATTGGAGGAGCGGGGCGAGGGGCGGCTCGGCGGCAGGAGGGCGGACGGCCGGGCACCTGCGGGCAGGGACGGGGGGTCAGGGCGAGCCGGGGCCCTAGTCCCCAGCGGGGCGCAGGGATGGGGGCTGCTGACTGCCGTGCGGGAAGAGCGGCGTATGGAGAGCTCTACAGCGAGAGCGCCGGGATGGAGAGGGTACGGTGATGGCCCTGCACGAAGGGAGGTAAAGGGAAGGGGGCAAGTACAGTGAGGACAGGGCGGTGCGGGCGCCGTGCTCAGGTCAGCGCAGAGGGGGCGGTAGGGAGNCCGGCCCGGCCCTGCCCTGCCCTGCCCTGCCCTCCCCGCCTCACTGGGCTCTCCCCTCCCGCCCGCGCTCCCTCTGCTCCCCGCAGGGTTTTCTGTACACGGCGCCCGTCCGGGAGCAGGGCAACATCTACAAGCCCAACAACAAGATGATGGCAGATGAGCTGAGCGAAAAGGCGGTGCGCGACGTGCACACCAAAGAGATCGACCTGGTCAACCGAGACCCCAAGCACCTCAACGACGACGTGGTTAAGGTGAGGGCCGAGGCGGGGCGTCGCGGGGGGCGATACCAAGTCCTGCCGAGGCAGGATACGCGGGCACTGTCAGGGCGGCTGGTGCCCGCGAACCACATCCCTCCACCTGCTACAGGAGGGAACGGGCCAGGGGCTGATCGGTTTTTTTGGGGTTTTTTTAAAGAAAAGGCGGAGTGGGCAGGAGAGAGGCGGGCAGCGGGCAGGGCAGCCCCGCGGAGCCCCTGGCTCGGGTGCGGAGCGGGGCTGGCCCCGTGTCGGGCTGGCCGCGCTGTCCCGCGGGGGCGCGCTGGGCTGGGCTCGCCGCAGCCGGGCGGGGGTCCCGCCGCGGTGTGTGCCGGCAGCCCGCTCTGCAGCCGGGACGTCCCGCCCGGGGCCGGGGAGCGGGGGGATGAGTTGCGTGACCTTGTGTAACACCGTCGGAAGGATTTTCCTTCCCCGAGGCACGCACAGAGGCAGGGCGGGGAGATGTCACAAACCAGATCGCCCTCCCTAAGCCTGGCGGGTGCAAAATCGGAGATTCTGGTGGCGCTTGGATTTGTGTCCTTGTTCTGTTTTGTTCTCTTTGGTCTTTTTCCTTCCTTCAAAAGATGATAAGCTAAGCAAAATCTAACTGTGCCCTTGCCTAGATTTTTTGCTTGGGTTTATAAATCAGTTTGACTGTTTTGACAAGTCAGGGTCGATGGAGACTTTTGCTTGAAGTCACTTCGGTCAGAAATATCACAGAGATATGTTTTCATGTAGAAAAAGAATTTATACAGACAAATTTGTACAATCCATGTGCGTTACGAACGAGAGTGTTTGAGATCACTTAAAAAATCATCAGCAAGGGTATGAGCAAAAATCAGATTTAATATTAAGTGGCAAAGCATGGCAAGTTCATTGGCAAGATTCACTCTGCTACTTACAGGACAGCCAAGGCACAACAAGGGAAAACAAGCAACAAAACCAAACAAAATCCAGGCAATCCAAACAGAAATGAACTGAGAACTGTCTAGGGGTGTGTGTGTGCTTAGGAGTGTGTGTGTGACAAAAGACAGTGCAGGCAACGATAAAAAGGAACAGGGCCTGAAAGCTTAACAACACTCCTACTTAACAGTACTTAACTTATACCTTAAGCCTAACAGTTTAACATAGGAAGAACACTTATACCTAACTTATAGCTTAAATTTATGACTTAACCTAACCTTAGCAATTTACTGAGAATAACACTGAAGAGCATTTAACCTAATTTATAACTTTGAAGTTAGCAATTCAGCAGAAGAGGAGCACTTAGCAACAATTAGCTTATAACTTAGGTTTAACAACTTAGCAAAAGAACAATACTTAACAGCATTTAAGTAAGTTTATAACTATAACCTAACCTTACTCACTAACTAACTTCGGTACCCAAGGTACTTAGACATCTAAGAAAGCAGTATTTCTCTCAGATTTGCTGTAGCATATGTGCAGGGGCGTGCACGCAGGCAGGAAGAGTCAGTGCAAGCAAGGTGCCTGTGAAAAATTCCCCTCAGAGATTAATGAAATACTCACTTTGGATGCTTTTGCACTTCCCAATGGGCAAAGGATTGGGCCTTGAGGAGTCTGCATATTGGCCCAGGATACAGCTTGTTTCAGTGATCCTCCATGCATGAGGCTCTGAGAGGCATGTCACTCAGAGGGAGGTTGCTGGTGGTAGCTTGCTGCAGTCCAGGAGAGCTCAAAGGGCCCCATTTTGGACTGCTGTTTGTAGGCTTGCAAGAGAGCGGGCTTTAGTCATAACAATGTTTCATCCTGACTGCAGTTTGGGTCGGCACTTTCTCCAAAGGTGTGAGAACAGGAATGTTGTGCCATTCAGGCAGGAGGAATATTTTCCAAGTGTGGCCATAAGGAAAACAGCAGCCTGTTAGCAATTCCTGGGAGCAGACATTGTTTCTGGTAAACTTGAAAAGAGCTTAGCCCAGGTGGTGTTTCCAAAGCCAAGGCCTAACAAGCATTTCTCAGATCACACTGCAGCCTGGAAGGATGGAGAGGGGAATACACCACTGCAATGTGAAAATTGAGGATGCTGTCATCTGGGTTTGTCAGACCTCAGGAGAAATGGGAGCTGCCCAGTCACAGTGGGTGACTAAGCCACTAACTGGCTTGCTTAGTGAACTTAGTGGCCAGCAGTGTCAGAGTGTGTGCGATTCACCATGTTTGTTGTAATGAAGACCCGTTATTGAAAAAGAAAAATACTGTATTGTTTCCAGAGAATCAAGAGGGTGAACTCTGGATCCTGAATGTGTATCTGTAAAATGATTCATGCTATGTGCAGACAATTTAACAAGGTCATGAGTAAATTCAAATTCCAGACTTCAACACAATTTGAAGGTGCTGAATATGACAAGCCATGGTCATATTGCTGGATCCATGCTAAGAATTATCACATAGGCCTGTATCTTTAAGGAGCCATATAAAAATGAAAAGGCATAAAATTGTTATTTGTTTAGAAAAAATCACCTGTGTACCTAATGATACAAAGCTGCCTTTAAAATGGATGATTTTAAAAAGGAGAGAGCAATTCTTTTTTCTTCTACCCATGGAGGAGCAGCTGAGTAGACAGGGAATGCCAGAGCTCGTGAACAGCACTGCATCACAGTTTATTGCATATGTCAACAGGAGAAGTCCCCAAAGCAACCAAACCTTCTGAGGATGAGTCATAGCTCCCAAGCAAGTCAGGATTCTGGTGTCCACAACCTAACCTAATGAAAGAAAGACCCTGATGGGAAAAGAGGGAGACCACTGACAGAAAAAAACCATAATGGGCTTTAAAGAAGCTAAAACCTACAAAGCCTATCCTGCCCTCTCTGCCTCCCACAGAGACAAGGATTAAGGAAGTTTGTTACATCCCATCTTCTGAAATAAACTTGGGGAATAATAAGTGTAGGAATGGAAAAAACAAGCTTTTCAGTTTGTCCTTTTGAAATAATTGTGGTTTAACACATTCACCGAAAAACTGCAAACAGCCAGAATACCAGTGCTGCCTCCATGTCAGCAAGTGAGCTCCTGGTAGTGAAGATAGTCACATCAAGACATAGTAATATACCAAAATGAATTTGATGTTAACCAGACAGGATCCATTTTACATCATAAAAACAGCAGTATGTGTACAAAATGGCATTGTAAATTAACATTTTCTGTTTTGTTACAAGGATAAATAAGAATAACCTTTATTTTAAATATTTCATAGATAGACCAACCTGCAGAGTAGAGAGAGGATTTTTGCCACAATTTGCATTTGCAGGGTTCAGATTCAGTCTATTAGACGTAGCAATAAAATTCACACCCAGTACCTAGGGGACAGGCTTGGATTGGGGTGAAAATACACAGATTCAGTCCCTGCCTTAGCCATCAGTCTGTAGTCTCCTTCTGACATGCATCTGCCATTCTTACTTCGGCTGTAAAACTTCGGGCAGAATGTTAAACTAACTGAAGGAGACCCCAGTCTTAAGTACTGAAAATTAGAGGAAAAAAAAAGTGTAGGAGTCCTGTAATGCTAGAAGTATGGCTCAGGCTGAGCTCAATTTTGTTTAAAGCTGTTGCATTTTTCTAGATTCAGAACTTTCTGCTTTTTACCTGCTATTTTATGCATTTCTTGCCACTTGACTATGAGGCACAACAGCATGGAAACTGGGGACAAATCAGTCAGCCATGAAATAGAAATGATTAGACAGAGAATGAGGAATCTGCTCTGTAAGCAGCTCTCTAAAAGGCCTCAGTGTTGTCTGTATTCAAATACTTCCCATAGCACATTTTAAAAATAACCTTCTCTTGTGAGAAGCAAGAGGCACGTTCCCTTGATTTGCAGCACGGAGCATCTGCCCAGCTTCCCTGCAGCAGATGTGTGGTGCAGACAGCCTTAGGGATCCAGGGATCCAGGCAAGAGGCAGAAACCCAGTCAAGATCCTTCTATGAAAACTAGACACATGGAGCAGCTTTGCATCAAAGCTGTTGGTGACTTTGCTTGTCTTTGAATTGGTTTGTCTTTGAATTGACTACCAAGTGGAAGCTTTGTGCTGGGAGGTTTCCAGAAAAATGGGGCAAAGGACTGGATTTCTGTTCAGAGAGGGATGTGAACAAGGCCTTATGGAGCCTGAGTTATGCAGACAGTGGAAGTAACAGCTCTGAACAGGGGGAAGCACAAACAAGTAAAAATCACCAGAATTTCCTTTTTTTTTTTTTACCAATTTTTTCAGAGGAGAGCAGAAAGGAAAGACTTTCTTCCTCACAGAAGTGTCCTCATACATCACCTAGACAGCAGGAGAATGTGCACTAGTGGTTGCATTATTTCAGGCACTGGCTTGTGAAGGTGGCTAGTCAGGCAGGGGGTGAGGAGGGAATCTAGTAAGGGAGAAACAGCCTCTGTGCATGTGGGAGCTCTCCAGGAGTCATGCTGGTGATTATACAGGTGGTTGGACATAGTTTTATCTGTTTCATATGTCCTTCACCGGACAGTTCTGCTCTTGGACTTGTGTCCCACAGGTTTTATTTGTGATGAGACACAACAAACAGGGTGGAAAGCTTATTGCTTTTTTCTCTCATTCATTCCCCAATGACCCAGGACTCGCATGAAGGTGCCTGAAGTTCAGGATTTGCTCTTCTTGTTTCCCAACACAGTATTTGTGTTTTCCAGAGTACGGCTAAATTGCAGCCTTCGAGTTTTAGAGTTCAAACTTTCTCAACATATCTGTGGTCAAGTCTGCACAGAGTTCTGAATTTGGGAAACACAGAGGAGGGAGCCAGCTCTCCTACAGATTACTCTTCTCACCAACTTCCTTGCTCTTTGCTGAGAATGGGGATGGACCTTGCAGCCAACCCTACAAAGTCTAATTCTCACTTTTACTAGTGAGGACCAGTTGGGTGCAGTCACATCTGCAGCCAGCTTACCGTTTTTTCCTACAGTGATGTGCCAGGAAGAAAGGCCTGTGGCTGGTCTACCATCTAGAACATAATTATTATTTTGTTTTAAACAAATGGTGTCTATCTGCTGTTGGTTGTATAGGAGTCCTTTTTGCTCTGGAAAAAAAAAATCTGGTGCTTGGCTGCAGACGTGAGGATGCAGAGCTTTTGTACCAAGTTTCAAAAAGTTATGTATTCATGCCTTCCACTTAAAACTAATGCAGTTGAGGACAATTCAGCTTACTGCAAGGAAAAGTCTGGAATTTTTAGTTAGATGTTGACAAATACTGTAATACCCTTATGTACTCGTTAGGGAGGAAAGTATTACTCAGGCACGCTTTTAAAGCTATTTACAATTTCTGCCTCATAATAGAGAGGGTTTTTTGAAAGCAGTTTACATTTTATGTAATTTTTCATGATTAAGGTCCCTCCCTGTTGTACTGAGCACAGTGTAAGATGCACAGAGAGATGACTGGCACAGAGCACTTCCCGTCCCCACACCTGAGAACCTCCTGGAAGGAAAGCAGGCATCACCCCATGCTCTTTTTGAATGGGAGACCTGAGGTGGGCTGTCACTCAGATGTGACAAGTGTCAACCTGAACACAGTTCTGCTCTTCAGCATAGTAAAATGAGTAAAAATGAGAGAAAAACAGAGCTCAATCAGGTGCTATTTCTGAAATAAGCAATTAAGTGAAATTTAGTGCAGACCCTTTGCTTTGCTTTTAGAAATTGTTAAAAGTAATAACATAGATAAATGTTTAAGTTTAAAAGCATCCATATAAATACATAGATACACGAATATACGTGTGTGTGTGCTAATCCAGGCTTGTCACCTGGGCTCTTGCTATTGGCAGCAACCAAAGTGTGATGCCTCAGGAAGAGCAGATTCACATCACAATGTTTAACCACAGGACAGGAGAAGCAGTGCTCTCAGAGGGCGTGCTTCTCTCAGTTGCTGATACTTGTAGTTTAGACATGACACCTTACTTGTGCAAAACAATTAATTAAATTAAATGGTTCTGTAACGCTGTGTCCTATTAACAAGCTATGGGATTTAGATTTAAAATGCAAGCAAATTTAAATGTTTGACTTTGGCTGAACACATGATTCAATTCTGTTTCAAATACTTCTTCCAAGGCTAGTCTAGGAGTATGAGATTAAAAACTTGACTCATTATGAGTGCCAGTTTATACAGGGTCTGAGCGAGGTTTTAAGAGTTCTGAAAAACAGTTTTCTTGCACATCAATCAGGAGTTCTCAGACATGGAATTTCTGACTGTCCATAAGAGTACAGCTAATAATGGCATCTGTTCTAATGAAAGCTTCTTTCTCAAAAAACTGTGTTCGCATTTAAACTCATGGTATTATTAAAGCCTTATACACAGCCTTCTTGCTTGGCATGATGAACATGACTCATAACTCCATAGAAAAATTTGATGGCCATGGGGACAGAGCAAATGATTCAGCATGGCTGTTTCTTTTGTTAGAATTTATTGGACACTATTTCAGATTCAAAAGAAGCAAATACTTTTCAATTCTGATAACTTCAACGGAATTTAGATCATATGTTAGAAAACATTCAGAACAATTTTAATTGATTGTAGAATTTTTAGCCCACTGTGTGGATAGAAACACTGTCTTCTTGCATAGAGTATGGATATCTAAAACAAACAAACAAAAAAAAATTAAATGCAAAACTCTCCAGGGGAAAAAGGGATAATTGTGTACAGTAGAATGGTCCACCAATGAGGTCCCCAGTGAGAAAACTTTATGTTGGTTGTATTTTAGGTAACAGAAAGAAGAAAATACAAATGAACTTGGATGATTCTGAAACACTTGTGATCTCTGGAAAACTGAAGACAGATATAGTTCTAAACTAAGATAAGTTTGTATTTCCCAGAGCTCTCAAATACCATTCTCATAGACACCAGGATGAAGTCTATATCAGTAACTGATTTTCTGAGCTTTTTGATCCAGAACTACCATTTTTATTTTCTAGACAAATAAGTTATAAAACGCATCTTGGAGTTTAAAAGGGTTGCTTATTTTGAGTATGAAAGAGAAATTATGCCATTTAATTTAATTTGATTTATTGGGGAGGCAGTTTTATGCCATTAGTCTCTTTATATTTTCATGACAGATTTCTTAGGAAAATGGCTTTTGATAGTTAAAAAAAAAATGAACTTTATGGATATCATTCTTGTCAGAAATTGTCACCAGATTAACAATCAAAAGAAAAAATCATTTCAGTGCCACTGTCCCATTTTAATGAACTCATGAATTGATAAAA
>VYZP01069276.1:1079-11158 GCA_013400635.1 Hypocryptadius cinnamomeus | reverse complement strand
CCATCAGATTCTGTGCTTTTTGGGGGCACCTTCACCACAAGGAAGACCAGCTGGAGGGGATCAAGGGAGCGTCGTTGGGATCCACAGAGCGGTGACATTTACCATGTTGTGTCCCTGTTGCTCTCTTTCTGTACCCCCCACCTATTTTCCATTTCTTTCTCTCTCCCATATTTGCTGTCAAATAAAACCCATACTGTGGTCACTGGCATATGGTCTCCTTTGCATCTTAATTCAGGCAGAGGCATTTCTAAGAACCTTAGTAACAGGATCCTGACACATAGGGAGCATCCACAGGGAATTGCATTTTTGAGATATTTGCATTGATGTTGTATACTCAAAAGGCCTGGAGTCAGAAGGGGAAGACCAAGAGTGTGAGGGCTTGTTTGTAATTGCAGGGAGGGTTTTCTGTGGTGATGTGTGACTCAGCCTGTGGTGTGATGCTGCAGCCCAGACTCCCCTCTCAGTTGTGTCAATGCTGTACAGCCCCAGCTCCCTCATCCTTCCCTCACAGGAGAGGTGATCCAGTCCTTTTATAACTTCATAACCCTCCTGGACCTGCTTCTGGAGCTCCATGTCTCTGTTGTCCTGAGGAGCCCAGAACTGGACACAGCACTCCAGGTGTGGCTCACCAGGACTAAGTAAAAGGGCAGAAGCACTGTGCTCCAGCCTGACTGTGCCACTGCTGCCATTTACAGTCAATAAGCAAATTATGCCTGGCAGGGAAGGACACTTGAATCAGAAAGGATTGATCTCTCTCTCAAGAAGGAAAGTGTGGCATTGCCCTAACAATCTGTTAACTCACCAAGGGAATCAACACAGGTGAGAGGTAAGATACAGACATTAAGTTTAAGCAATGTCCACTGACAAAAATTTTTAAAGAGTTTAACCCCTACACTAAAAAGCAAATGTAGATTACAGTAGTTGAGAGAACTGTTACCCTAACAGGGGCTTCATACACTGATAGCTGAGCCAGAATTCCTAAGGTTTAGATCAGATACCTAATAATAGCCTTTGGGAGTCTCCTTCTTTACACTGCTACGTGTGCCCCTGACCACTTGGGGTTTCTGCCTGCACAAATAATAAATGATCCTGAGATCCTAAAGATCAACTGTCATGTGGTTGAAGGACATTGCTTTGAGCAACCCATTATTACTCATATAAAAACAAGAGGCTAGACTGAATTTAAAAAGCATTAAAATATCCTGAGTTCAGAGAAACTTCAGTTACAGTGCCCATCTTCATTTTTGTCTCTCCTTTCTGCCTCTCTTGGACCAATCCCTAAGACTGTAGAGATGTTCCTCCATCCTGTAGTCCTCTTCTGAGACAGGATGATTCCATCTATGCTCTCAAATAATTCGTTCTGTCAAAGAAGAGGGGTGATTTTTATAGAAGGGAGATTAAAGGGAGGGCGGAGGAGGTTGTGCCACCCTCAGGTTCCTAATGTCCCTTGCACAGAGTTGTTCCTTCTTGCACCCAGAATGCAAAATGTGTTTTGGCTAAGGAGGGGAAGCACAAGCAAGCCCATCTCTATAAGCCCAATGATCAAAGTAGAGAAAAGCTAATTCTAGTAGGGGGTACTCTGATTTGGGCTCTGTCTAGTGTGCAAAAAGGTGAGTTTAAGCTGCTGTTCACAGGGTCTGCCAACAGCTCATTTAACTGATTCTGTTCTGGGTTATACCAGGGGGGCCAAAGTGAATCCGAATTAGATCCGAACTCTTCAACAGCTCTTAACTTCTTTTATTTCACCAGCCAGCACTTTAAATAGCAGAATCAACACACCACCTAGTGGCTGAGGGCATTCCTAGTCTTTAGTACTCGCTATTTTGAAATGAGCACCCCAAAACCTTGCCAGTGAATTTGCCTCACGATGCTGCCACCAGCCACCATAGTTCCTGTCTTGTTAGCCCTGAGACAGACAGAGCCTCCTTCACGGGAAACACAGTTGGTCCCTGAAACACTGGACTTAGAATAAATAACCTAGTTTAAACCTGAGAGTTTAAATTTTCTATCAGATGTGGATGCTTTTATGTGAGCTATTTCAGTGGGGTACTGGAAATTTCATCACTGCTGCTGTACTTGAAGGAATAAAGATGTTGATTAGATCCTTACATTTCATCTAGCACAGGCTATTTCTGGATATTCGTTTTCCTTTCTAATATATTTGGAAACCAGCAAATATAATTGAATTTATTTATCGTCACAGTATAAATTAAAAATGCTTCTTGGTATAAAAGCTCTTAAAAAAGCTTTTGGCTTTCTTCTTTTGCAAGGACAAGTACTTTTAATGCTCTCTTCAGATGTGCTCAGTGAATGAACATATAAGAACCTAAATTCACAGCTATTTTTATTTAACAGATGTAGAATTTTCCAAGAAAGGGGATTCTGAAAATAGTTGCAAGTCTTTGGACTTGCTTAGCATTTCAAGAATAGTTATTTCTGTTGTGTCCTGAAGGAATATTTTAACATGTTAGTCCTATGAAAATGCAGAGTGTTCAATATCTAAAAATTGTGTCTTCTAGGTTCTAAGTTAAGGAACAAATTAGGGGGGAAAAGAATAAGTCTAAGGCTGTCTCATTTACTTGTTTTTTCCTAATCAAAAGGTTTCCAGGTGATTTAATGACAAGTAGTTTAAAAATGCTTTTAGAGCTTTTTTAAGCTTTTTAAAAAGTTTTGCAGAGATACTGTACTTCTGACATCTGGCTTCTTGTCGGGCTTTGGTGTGAGGCTTTACATCCTCCCTTTTTGCAGGAAAAAGTACTGTGCTTTTGCAAGGAGAAGTTCTACTATTGCAAGACTTTGCAAGTTTAAAGGAGAGTTTGACCTCCACCCAACACATTCCTTTATGACAAAATACAGATGGCAGAAATGTTGGAGCAGCACTGAACAGCTTTTTAAGAGATGGGAATCTATCTTTGCACTGAAATGAAGTTTTGACACAGCTGCTTTAGTGCCAGTTACCAGAATGTGCCTTTCATATTCACTTCCACACCCTTATCAAAACTATAAACCAAAAGGTTTTCTCAAAATTAAAAGCAATGAAACCTTTCCCATTTCTAGTTTGTGCTTGGATGTTTTCCTGATTGCATGCCTGGAATGAGCCGTGGGCCTGTGTGCATAGCTGATGTCACAACTCAGTAACTTCTGCATCAAGAGCTTGGCACAGAAACCTGTGCTCTTCACACATCCCAGTCCTGTAGCAGCACTGCCTGCACGTCCTGGCTCCTGGCTGGGCATGCCCTCTGCCCTGGTGGGATGGCTCATCCAAGGGGAATCAGAAAGAACAGGGAGCATCTTGACAGCAGAGCTGCAGACCACCAGTGAGCCGCAGAGTATGTGTTCAACCAAAAACTGTTTCCCTGCTTTCTCTGTCGCTGTCATTGTACGTGCTGTGCTTAAGGGTGTCTGCATGTTGCAAAGGGTCATCAAATGCCACGAGGCTTCTATATTTATTTACCTGTGTGCACCAATGCCCCAATAAATCATCCCCAGGCAGCAAACAAACCCAGTTGTATTGTGATTTGCCTGCATGTTGAGACATTGACTCCAGAATTTAATGTAAGGCTATATTATGCATTTCATTATCTGGTAACAGGTTTTTCTTCCAATAGTTTAATCTCAGGGTGTGGTTTTGTTACTCACTTCTGCAAGAATAAGCTTTCCTTCTTTTCCCAGGCTCATTCTTGTAATGCAAGGCATAGTCCTACTGTGATTTCAACTAAAATATTGAATAAAAATACATACCATCACAGTTTCACCCCAGGCAGCCACCAAGTCCCAGAGAGCTGTTCCCAGAGATCCAAAAGGATCAGGGAGAGAATCAGAGCAGTAAAAGCCAGAAAACTCCTGGGTTGAGATAAAGACAATTGAATAGGGAAAGCAAAAGCCACACACACAAGCAAAGCAAAACAAGGGATGAATTCCGTGCTTCCCATGGGCAGGCAGGTGTTCAGCCTTCTCCAGGAGAGCAGGGCCATGTAATTTGGTGTTGTGGTTTGACATTGGCCCAACACCAGGCACCCATGAGAGTCGCTCACTCATCCTCCCCTGCCACAGCTGGGCAGAGGAGAGAAAAAAGTTAATGAAGGACTCATGAATTAAGGACTGGGAGAGACACTTCAAGGGCAAAACAGGCTCAAATTAAGGTTGCAAAGTGAATTTCTTACTAACAGAATCAGAGGAGAATAATGAGAAGTAAAATAAGCCCTTAAAACACCATTTCCTCCTGGCTCCTCTCTCCTTCCCACCAGTTCATCACCAAGATTTTCTTCTGCTGCTTTGGGAGAGGAGTCATTCCCCTGTGAGGCCGTGGGGGAGACAGTTCTCCAGGAACTTCTCTGGCCTGGGTCCATTCTCATGAGCAGCAGCCACACTGCACCTGCTGCAACGTGAGTCCCTCCAAGGGGCAGCCAGTCCTCCCAAAAACGCCGTGATGTGCGTCTCTTCCCACAGGGTGCAGTGCTCCAAGGTCAGGCTGCTCCAGCCTGGAAGCAGGGCCCTCTCTCTCCACCAGGTCTCCCACTGGACCAGAGCCTCCTCCAGGCTCTCCCACTCTGGTGAGGGCACCTCCCCCACGGGCTGTGGGTGGATCTCTGCATTCCCCGTGGATCCCATGGGCTCCAGGGGCACAGCTGCTTCACCGTGGTCTCACCGTGGCCTGCAGGGGAATCTCAGCTCTGGTGCCTGGAGCACCTCCTTCCCTTCCTTCTCCACTGACCTTGGTGTCTCCATGTTGTTTCACATGTTCTCACCTCCTCCTCTTCTCTGACTAGAAGCAAAAACCTGTGATATTTTTTTTAATTTTCTTAAATATGTCATCACAGAGGTGTTACCAACCTCTCTCCTTGGCCTAGCCTTGGCCAGCAGCCATGTCCATCTTCAGAGTCATCAGAGATTGGCTCTGCCAGACATGGTGGAAGCTTCCAGGAGCTTTCCACAGGAGCCATCTCTGTGCCCCCTGCTACCAAAAACCAGGCCATGCCAAACCAATACACTTGGGAAGAAAAACACCATCATTCATGTGCCCCCTTTCTTTCTTTCTTCCCCTCACTTTCTGTACTGAGCATGATGTCACACGGTCTGGAATATCCCTTTGGTCAGTTTGGGGTCCCTTGTCTGGGCTGTGTCTCCTCCCACCCTCCCAGGCACCCTCAGCTTCCTCACCAGTGTGGCAACAGAAAAAGCAGGAAAGGCCTTGGCTCTGTGTATGCCCTGCTCATCAATAATGAAAACATCTCTGTGTTATCAGCCCTGTGTTCAGCACAAATCCAAAACACAGCCCCATAGCAGCCTCTGGTACTGCAGCCAGGACACCCCCTCTGAAAGAACATCAGTCTTCAAGGCGTTAGCCACAGGTACCTGCTTTTTGAGAGGGCTGCAGGTGAGGGAATATTCAAAAGCAAATACTAGAATGTATTTGTGCTATTGAAAATACTATGACCTCACCAGGAAGAACCACTTATAATGTATGCAGAAAAAGAAAAAAAAAAAAAAATCCCCAAGACAAATGGGGTCCGTGCATCTGATAGTATACACAGGTATAAGACAAAAGCTTATTTTCCTGGTGGTTTGCTCAGATGTCCTTAAGATGTTCTTTCAGATATCAGATTTATACACTTTTTTTACTGTATTCAGAGTATAATCCTTATAAAGAAGGGTAAATACTGCTTGTTTATTACTTATTCCAATGGCCTCAGTCTTTTCTATCTTCTTTACACTTGGCAACAGCCAGTGCCAGCAGCCTGGCTCTGAGCTCAATTTGCCTCCTCAGCTTCAGCTTAGCTACAGCACAAGGCTTTTCCTCCATTTAGGTAAATTTAGGTGACTGTACATTTTTCACATAGCTTGTATGCAATTTGTGTACCTGTCAATAATTTAGAAAAGGCAGGATGGTTTCGCTGCCAGCAGGATCCTGCAGTATTAAAGAGAACATAAAGGACATGGTGAAAAGGTGCTCATCAGGGGACAAAAGAAGAATTCAAAAGAACAAACAAGTTAATGCTTCAATAAAGCAAAGACTAGGTGTTTTTTCCCAGCTCAAATAGTTATATTTCACTAAGATATTTGACTGATACCACAAGTGAAGTGAGATGCAGAATTGTGAACATTTGATAATTGCAGTGAGGAAAAAAAATACTTGAAATGCATGATGTAAACAGCCAGAAGCCAAAATTTCCCTAAAATTTTATAAGAATTCTTGCAGATTATAAAGACAACTGTAAGAAAAATAACAAATAATTAATGAAAGCAGCTTAATAGATTATAAGGAGTGTCTGGTTTACAGCTTCATATTTTTGCAATAAAATCATACAAAAACTATGTAGGGGAACAAAACTATTCCTACTTTCCAGGACATCTCTGTGGTCCTCAGAAGAATGGGGCCCCGGCTCTTGGTTTTGGGAAGTTCAGGAGACAGACACTGAAAGAGCCATCACAAACCCACCACTTGCATTTACCATGGGAATGCCAGTCTTGCTGCATGATCCACTCAACAGCCACATCATTGATCCCCATTTACTTCCCTCTAAGAAAAAAACATTTACATATCCCCTGGGTCTCTTCCACGAAGGGAAATTTGGAATAAAGGGCACTTTGCATGCACTCCTGCATTTTGAGGGACAAGAGGGGCCACAGAGAACTGTAGTCTTTCTGCTACTGCACATGGGCCCTTCAGATTGCAGAAGCGTAATGACAAGGTAGGAAGATCTTTTATACCTGATGGAGTGAAGGAGTAGTGATGGAAAGCCAAAACTGAGATATTTATGCCGCTAAAACAATGCCTAAGCTGCCAGGCTACCTTAGCTCCTCATAGATCTGTGCTTCAAATAATGAGGAGCTGTTCCCAGGAATAGAAGGGGGCAGTTTGAAATTATGAAAAGTTGAAGGAAGGCAGCTGCCCAGCACAAATGCCCTTTCCCTTCCACAGAAGAACAATGAAGTTATGAGGACATGGATAAGGAAGGGATGCTATTTTTTAGGGGTGGTGGTTTTCAGTAGGGCATAATCTGTGCAAAGGAGCCCTTCCCACAACAAGCTCCCCTTTCCCATCCAAAGGGGTGAATATGAGGATAGTGCTGCCATCACTTCAGTATCACACCCTCTTCCCTGCAGGTTAATCAGAGCTGTTACTCATTACACACGGTAATTAATGAACATTTTTTCTAGGTAATCTGAAATGCCAGGTGCACAACACACTGTAGGTTCCTATATTGCAGTATCAGCAGTCTACTTAGCTACTTTTACTACAATTTGTCAGCATCATCATATTATTTTGCATGCTAATTGATTAAATTCACAAGATACCCTAGGACACTGAATCAGGAAAACTGTGGGATCAGGAGGGCTTATGGGTGGGGAAGAGAAGCCTTATTTTATTTAATCCCCAAAAATTGTATCTGAGGAAAACAGCAAATGCTTCTTCATTCAGCTTGCCTCTTAACACCCATTTATCCAAATGCCATATTGGCTCTTAGTAGCCTAAAAGGTCAAAGGATTTTTTTTTTGTTGTACATACAGTTAGGGCTAGGACAGACAGCTTCTTCTTCTTTTCCAGCCTAACTCCACAGCCTTTTCCTACAGACCTGTTTTTCCTTTTTTGAGAGCTGCACCCCCATTAACAGCTCATCAGCCTGGAAGAAGACAAAGGGAATTAAGGGAACTGGCCGAGGGATCCTTTATTACAAAGCTGGTGGGTCATCCACGGAGGACGCTGAACCCTACAAGGAAACACTAGTACTCATTTACAAACAGAACTCAGCATTTTTATTCTTTGATTGACTTCCTGCTAGTTTTGATATTTGCTACCACCAGATAAGAGCGTAAAAACACAGTACAACATTGTTAACCAGTTAGGAAGGCTGGAAGGGAAAGCAAATCCCAGTACAATTGCAAGTAACTTGGTGGAGTTTATAATTAAGATTTTTTTGAACGGATCAGCAATGAAGCAATAAATATGCTGCTGCACTGAACCAACAACAGGATTTAATCACGAACTTTGTGGTTTATTGCATTACAGTTTAAAACTAAATGTTATCCATCCTCATACATTCACCAACCAAGTAAATGACATTTTTTCATATGTTTTATGCTAAATGGCTAAAATTATGCAGTAGCCAAACTAGACTAGGACTAGTAGAGGTAGATATTGAATGGGCAGTGCCAGGCAGAAATATTTTGTGAAAGTACTTCTTTGTCTTTCATTATGAACAGTTAGCAGTTAACACTTAATTAGCAGTGTTAAACCTGCTAACACAGTTAGCAGCTTTAACACTGCTAATTGCACTGCCAAACACAGTTAGCAGGTTTAACACTTAATTAAAACAAACATCTTAGGGAAGCTATTCTATGCTATTCAATATGCTTTGGATTTTGTAGCAATATTTCTCTTGCAATATTACAAACTCTTTGATATTGTATCTCGTAAAGTGGATAAATTTTGTCCTTCCAGTTTTCTGCCACAATTTGCATGACGACTAACATACAAAAGGTAGTATTTGTGAATATACTACTAGTTTTGCTTGTACCACTCCAGAATACACACAGCTTCCTTGGCATGGGAAGACTGCATTTATAGTATTTACAGCTCCAGTCATCTTCCTAGCAATAAAAAAGCCATTTTGTATTTAATCTAAAATGGAATTTCTATTATGCCACCGCCTTATAATTCACTTCAGTCGTCTTTTGGCGAGCTGCTCTATCAGCTGCTCCTTGCCATTCCCACTGCTGGCTGTATGCTCCTGGAAAGTGTCTCTGCCCAACACAGCCATTAAAATTAGTGTTTGTAGATTGCAGCTTTCATTTCCAGGAAATAGAATCATGAGGGCATGGCAGAGGTTTTGTAAAATCATACACCCTTTGTGCCTCACTTCATCCGAGGACAGTTGATTACTGGAAGGCTCCTGGAAGCAGGAGCTTTTCCCCAGGCTCAGCAACCACTTTCCTCCAACCGGAACTTTCATTAATGAGCTTACAGATGGGCTCAAATCAATTACTCATACAACTGTCTAATTATGCTACATTTGCACCGTTTTCCTTCACAGGACCCCAAAGCACTGTGTTACCACACGAGTGTAACTCTGACTTCCACATAGCTCAAGCTATTTTACATTATACTTCAGTAAAAATGGCATTTGTAAAGCAAAATTCCTTAGGGGAAAAGATTTTAAAGCTAGCTAGATACTCTGTACAGAACACTTAGAAAACCGTTAAAGCAATCACAAAAAGGGAAAAATACAATTTTTAGCTTTTATTGAGCTAGATTATGGTATCAAGTGGTTTTGTTGGCATTGGTAGTACGTGTCCAAAATAGAACTGTGGCAACATGCGAATGCTGCAGGAATGATGCTCCAACCCCCAAAGGGATTACATTAGACAGAGACCTTAATTCTTATTTATCTTGCTCACATGATACTGAAATTGTATTTGCACCTCTGGCTCCTCAGGCCTGACCTCCCCCTGCCCTCATGGGTGTTTTCTTTCAGGGAAAATACAGTTCAATCTGTGAGTTGCTACACCAACTTCCAGAGTCCACTGTTATGGCTGCAGCACCTCCAGACCTTGCAAATCCAAATGCCAAAGGAAGATTTAACAGGCTGATCATAAACATCTCATCTAGCCCTAGATAGCTCCCTGGGAAACTTGGTATTTGCTCCCCATGCTAGGGAAAAACCTGGGTGACAAACTTCCCTCTGTTCTGGCTGACACAGCATGCATCAGGACAAGTCTTCCCGCTATGAACATGCAAATATTAAGAACACTACAGAAAAAAAAAAAAAAGTCGAATATAGCTTTTAAGGCATTTAATATGCAAAGAAATTAATTACTGAATAGGTCAGTTTGAGGCTATTTTACCTGCTGGTTCACACATGTGCCTGCATGCTTTGGTCTCTACACGGAGGAAGCAAGTACCTCACCCACCATCACAGGGAAAACCACAACTTCCAGTTTCCTACAATTTAAGCCCATGAATAACTCTGGCATTGGTTCATGCAATGTGCACCATATTACCTAGGCAAAACTTATTGTCTGAACTTTTTTGTACCCAGGAAAGATACCTGTATCATGTGTCATCACCAATGGCTCCA
>VYZP01069273.1:54285-87967 GCA_013400635.1 Hypocryptadius cinnamomeus | reverse complement strand
ATATTCTATATTATATATTATATATTATATACCATATATTATATATTATCTATTATATACCATACATTATATATTACATATTATATACCATATATTATATTGTGCCTATAGAGTTATTTGGGAGGATTTCACCTGCTGGGTTGTGACTTTCTGAAGACAGAAACAAAGAAGCAAGACTTGAGCAGGAATGCAGGGAGCACTGTCCTGGAGTCCCTGGAGATGGGGCAATTACAGCATGTCAGGAACTGAAGCAGGAGCCAAGAGCATTAATTGCTGGCTGAAGCTGCTCTGTCCATGGGGAATTGCCCCATCCTGAAGACACAGCTCATCCCTGTCCTCATCCCTGTCCTCATCCATGTCCTCAGTCCAGAGGCACACAAGGGGACCTGACTTGGATCCCACAACACCGAGCTCTGGAGGAAGAGCTGGGGGCATTAGTTGGTGACACACCCAATAACCCACAGGCTGGGGCAGGAGAGAAGCTTTTCCTCCTTTCTTCCTAAGGATCAAAGCTCCCCCCAGGGCAGAAGTCTCTGCTTGACCCGGGGTGCTCCAGGAGGTGCATTCACAATGAGATGCAAAGTGACATCCTCCTTGATTTAGTGCTGCCCAAGAGCCATCGGGATGCTGAGCAGCACTTGGACACAATCCAGAGGTGATGACTGTGCATTGCAGCCCTCAGAAAGATGGCCCAAGAACACAGCTTTCTCCTGCCCACCAGTAAGTAAAATATATCCCAGAGGGTTCTTTTGTTATACCGCAATCAGGTTCTCCAAATCCATTTGCTGCTTGCAGCACATCTCATTTCCCAGCCTCTTCCCCTTCCACCGTGCTCACTGTGTCTGCTCAGCCCTGGCAGCTGCATCTCAGTCAAAAACCAAACCTTCTGCAGACAATCTGGGCTTCATACATGAGAAGAAGACTCAAAAAACACCAGAGACAAGAAACAGCCAAGCCTTCTGCTCCTGCCTTACGTGAACACAACAAATCAGATACAAGCACAGCCAGTCACACTTCCCTATGATTCTTTCCACAAATAATATTTGATTAAACTAATTTATATCCATCTTATTATTTCCTTTCTTTCATGTTCCTAATCTGGCTTGGGAAAAAAAACATGGGGGGAGAAGGGAATTCCTGACATTTTCAACCATCAGGAACTGGCTGTGGCATAGAACAACTGGACTCTGAATTCCTTAAGCTGTAAATGTATCTCATAATTGAGTAAGTGTGAGAGAAGGGGGTTGTGTGCATCTGTGTGCACGAGCACGCATGAACTTTCCTCTTGACTTAGTTTTAAACTGCTGGAGGAAATCTTCAGAATGGGCAACAGCCACAAGGCAATCAGACAGACTGTCTGCAGCACAACGATTTAATTTGGTGCTGTTGCCCCTTCTGAGAAATGATGTCGACAGAAGATAAGGAGACAGAGAGTTTCAGATTGTTCTATCAGGACCAGTTGCTGGTTAGGAAGCGTATTTGAGGCAATTCAAGATTGCTCCGTTTTTTCCCAGGGTGGCTGCTCCCTGTTTGGAGCTGAAGTAAAGGCTCAGATGGTTCCCAGAGCAGGGAGAGGTGCTGTGGGTTTGCACATATCCTGTACAACAGCCCCTCCTGTGCATATTTCCCTTGTTTTGCCATTCCTTCTGCTTGCTGCCGAAGCTATTTCTTCCTGATAGTCTGTTTATTAATTGAAAATAACAAGAGCTTTTTCATTTTTATTTTACAAGGCAGGCAATTAAAATAATATCAGAAAATTGTTTCCCTATTCACTTAGGCTATATGGTACTGCAAGGCTAAACCTTGGCATTTACTAATGAGCTGAGATGGGTTTAGTAGGGGAGGACCAAGAGATTGACAGGGCTCTGGCTCATCCTCTTCAACACCACACAGGTATCAGTTTTCCATAGGGAATGCCATCAGCCAGGGACAGAGCCACCTCAGTAAGGACCAAAAGGATGTCAGGAGGTGTTAACACCTCTTTCATTGCTAAATACAACCATTCTTTTCAAATGCATAACTTATGGTGGCCATGATATTGTTTTGATGTTATTTATACATTTAGGTTTTATATTGTTTATACATTCATGCTTGTTCATGGTAAAGAAACAGACCTGAGATAATCAGTGTGTAATTGTGTATATACTGGTATACTACTGTACAAAGTGATGGCATTTGGAAGTGCCTGGCACTTAATAAAGGGCTGATCCTTGGATATTTTGTTGTTGTTGTGAATGGCAAACTTGAGGAATGAGTTCTGAGAAGCAAAGTTCCCTCAGTGATCAGCAGTCTCCCACTCACAAAACAAGAGGAATTGTGGCTCCACACACAGATTTGCTTTTGAGGACCTCGTGGCAATGGCTGGCTGAGAGTTCCTTGTCAGTGCAGCAACACTGAGACAGAGAAGAGCTCTTTGAGGAAGACTCAACTACAAGACATCCCCTCCCTGATTTAGGGCAGCCCTGTGTCCATCTCCCTGCCCAGAGCTGCCTCAGAGCCATTTAACCCACCCACAGAGCAGCGTGTAGCAGTGACATCAGCCCTTGGCCACCACTCCTCACTCCTGGATTTAGGGCAGTGAGCACTCTGCTCTCTTCACCTCCTCATCCCTGAGGTCCTTGAGCAATTCCCTCCTCTGCCAAAATGCAGAGTGCTGGAGGTTGTTCTGTGGCTCAGCAGAGAGCAATGCCAGAATGAGGGAAGTGCAAAGGTGGCTCTCACAGACTCACGGACAAGAACATGATTAGATCACCAAGTCTGCCTTTCTTCAGAAGGCAACAAGGAATTTCATAGGCAAAACTCTTCCTTGAGCCCAGAAATTTGTGTTTGACAAAGACTTGCAGTGGGAAACTGAAGCCACACCCCACCCAGGTTTGAAGGTGACAAGAAGATGTGGATTCTCTGACTCTTAGTGCTTCAAACTGTCTGAACATCCCTGAAAAACTGGCACTGACCAAACACAATCTCAAACAGCCTCTGTTGCACAGGACACCCTGTTTGACAAGAGAACCTCATTCTGCACCTTCCTCTGCAAATAACACCAGCATATCCCATGGCAAAGGCTCCCAAAAAACCGGTGCAAAATCACTGTTCCAGCCATGACCGTGGAGCAGCCCAGGGTCTGATCCTGCAGCTCACAGGGTCAATGGGCTCTTTTGCCATTGCATTCAATCCAGGCAGAAATGACATTAAGATTTTTCCAGTTCAGATGTCAGCTATTAATTTGGATGATGGTTATTTGATTCCATGGAAAGTCAGTGGAATCAAGTTAAAAAGACAGAGATATATTCATATATCCTTAAACTGGGAGACACCGCAACTCACTGATAACCTAAATTAGATTGAGCTCGTGCTATCTCTAATTAGGATCTTTCACTGTGAACAAGGAAAGAGGCCAAAGTGGATTAGCAAAGGAAACAGTACATGCATTGGCTCAAAACAATAACCAGAAATGTTGACTTCCATCTCAGGATGTCACGCATGAAAACAAAACGTTTCAAAAAGTATTTCCCTAAGAAAAAGCTGAAAGTGTTCAGAATTAGAGAGACTTACTAGAAATGTTGGTGACATTTATTAACTAATTAGCTAAATGACCTTTTCGTCATTTTTATACACAGTTTTCTTTCATAAATATTTCATGAATTACATGTAATTATTAGTAACATCAACTTTACTGAATTAATTACTGCCAATTCCTATTAATAAAATGCATCTTGTAATAAATAATGTTAGTTTATTACAGAGCATTGGTCTCGGAGGTATTCACATCTGTCAGTTGCCTTCTACTTCAGGCTAAAAGAAAGGTAATCAAATAACTGTAATTATTGTACTAAATATATCACCGTTTGTTTAAAATGTCAATGGGAATGGATAAAGGCATTTGTAACAATCTGAACTATGTGCAGTGGTGGAAGTGCATGTGCCAGAGCCACATTTACCAGCAGGACATGGGCCCATGTCTGGGGCTGACAGACAGAAACGTCAACAAATGGTTACTCCTCTGATTTACTCACAGGGGGTTTGCCTGCAGGCCATTGGCTTAGAGACACTAATAAAGTCACAGGGAATTTAATCTGATGGCTCCTAATTAGCCTCTGTGAAAGGAGTGTTGGATTTAAGCCAGGCCTGGCAGACAGGTCTCCATGCACTGACCGAAGCTCCCATGACCAGGAGCATCCGTGGCTGCTGGACACATCCTGCAGCAGGGCAAAATCCAGGCAGCTCCACCTCTCTGCTCCTCAGCCAGCCCAGCCAGGCTGAAAGGCTCACCTGGAGCAGGGCGGAGCTTCCCCTCGCTCTCCTGAAAGGTGGACCCTGCTCCTGGGGATGGACCCTTCTCCTGGGGGATGGACCTTTCTCCTGGGGGATGGACCCTGCTCCTGGGGATGGACCCTTCTCCTGGGGCATGGACCCTGCTCCTGGGGCAGGGACCCTTCTCCTGGGGATGGACTCTTCTCCTAGGGATGGACCCTTCTCCTGGGGGATGGACCCTTCTCCTGGGGCAGGGACCCTGCTCCTGGAGGATGGACCCTCCTCCTGGGGATGGACCCTTCTCCTGGGGATGGACTCTTCTCCTAGGGATGGACCCTTCTCCTGGGGGATGGACCCTTCTCTTGGGGGATGGACCTTGCTCCTGGGGGATGGACCTTGCTCCTGGAAGATGGACCCTTCTCCTGGGGGATGGACCCTGCTCCTAGAAGATGGACCCTGCTCCTGGGGAATGGACCCTTCTTCTGGGGATGAACCCTTCTCCTGGAAGGTGGACCCTTCTCCTGGGGGATGGACCCTTCTCCTGGGGCAGGGACCCTTCTCCTGGAAGGTGGACCCTTCTCCTAGGGATAGACCCTCCTCCTGGGGCAGGGACCCTTCTCCTGGGGGTGGACTCCTCTCCTGGAGAGTGGCCCTTTCTCCAAACAGCTGCTCCCCATCTCACATCTGGCAGGCACAAAGAGCAGCCACCCTGGTCTGCTCAGCTCCACCCCGAGCCACGCAGCACCAGCTGGGGGTTTGAGCCTCTTTATCACCCTTTCCTCAAGAACAGGGAATAATTCTTCAGCACTCTGTCCAAAGCTGCCTGAAGTACATATCTGAATGCCTGTATAGTCACAAGCAAGGCCAGCTCAACGTGGTGACACCTGCCAATCTTTAAGCCCTGGAATAAACCCAAACTGCCATGATTTTGCAGGGCTTTATACTGAAGCTTCACAACATGGTATTATCTCATTATGGTATAAAATGTACAATCTGAGCAACTAGAATAGACTAGGTTTCCTTTTCTCCACTCCCACCTGTTTTTACTTTTTTCCTTCATCAGATAAATTCCTAGAGCTAAATACTAGGAAGACTAAGAGATGAAAAGGGAAAATCCAAACACTGGGGAAGAATAGTATTTGAAAAATAGCAAATCAGGTGCTGATAAGCTCAGACTCCTGTATCACCTAACCTACCTTCACTCCTCTCCTGCCCACCAGGTGCATCTCAGGGCCTAACAACATAAGCCTAATAATTTTTCCTTATTTAAATATGGAACTGAACCAGTTGTGGAGCTGATTGTTATCTCCTGCATCACACTTGATACCTCAGAACCACCCTGCACCCCAACAGTTGTGGCAGCATCTTAGAAAGAAGTTGGAATTCCTTTGCCAGGGTTCAGGGCTGAATGTGGGTCAGCACAGCTGAGACAGGCACTCTCTCCACTAGAAGCTTTTTGTTGTTCTTGTTTTAAGAGAAAATTGCATATATTAGGCAGGCTTTGAAGTTCCTACCAGACTGAGGCAGCTGGAAGACATGAGCAGAACATTATTGTTGATTTTAAAGATGAGGGACGTGTTGACCTGCTCAGGGCTATCCAGGAGCTTTGGCTTTCAGAAACTCAGAGAAACTTAATGTGAGAGGGTTTCTGCAGCTTTCTTGATAATGGGACCACAGATCTCAACTTCTGTTGTTGCAAAAGCTTTTAATTTTAATGTCCTGCCTCCCTCTAATACTGAGGAGCAGATTTTGCCCCAAGCTGACACCCTTAAAGCAGCAGGTTCCCCTCCTTAGCAGTATTTGATAAACTTTGAGTTGCAGCAGGCTGGAGGTAACCAGTCCTGACCAGAGAGTTTTAAATCATGTAACACGAGGGTACCAAACTTGTTCCTTTTAGCTGCCAACCTCACCAGGGCATTATCTTAATGCTCAAATGTCATTCATTCCCTGTTCTTTGATGTAGTCTTCCTCTAGATTCATACACTGAGTTGCAGACAGGAAAATGAGATTTTACCACTGCATGGTAAGGAATTTTTTCAGGAGCTCCTTTAATTTCCTCGCACATTGTAGGATAGTACACTGCGAAATTGAGAGGCACATTTCTGAAAGTATGAGGGAAAGAACTAGGAAGAAAATGGAGAAAATCTAGCTTAACAACTCTTTCAATTTTGAAAATTGCAATTTGACAGCAATCCTGTGGGCTGGGAAATAAACGTTCATGCCTTTGCCTCTATAGTCATTTGATTGATGTCAAATTGCTTAAGATGAAATAAAGAGTGAGATGCAGTCATATTTTTCCAGCTTCTTTCTATAGAATTGGGGTCACAGTATTTGGGATCAAAAAGTTATTTATGACATTTATTTTCTACTGCTGATTGCACTTTAGCCTCTCAAAATTTTGGTTTTATCATGAAGATGTGCCTTTATATTTAGAACTTTGCAGCACTGTGGTTTCTTAGACAGGAAAAGTGCACTGCTGATAAAAGAGCCCACCAGTTCCAAGACTTCATCCTTTCATCACTACAGATTCAGATGCTTAAATTAACATATTTTAAACCATGTAAATAGTGTGATCAACTTCAAAGGGTGCAAATGCAATATATTCACATAGGAGTATACATCTCCACATTAATAAAGCTTCTTCCATGGCCTTCTTTTCCAAAAGTGCCATTGCTAAGATGAGCAGGGTAAATTTTCCCAGCTGGCTGCAGAAATGTCTCTTCCAAAGAGAGGAAATGAAGTCACAGAAGACTTTGATAACGTCACCTTCCTTCCTCCCATTCCCTCTCCAGCCAGCCCTGCTGGACAACGAGGCTTTCCCCCTTCTAGTGGAGTTTGATTTCAGTTTCTTTCCTCCTGGAAGGTGAGGGCACAGAACAGATGTGTCTTGCACAAACAGCTGTTATTTAACAATATTCCAAACACTGGAAATAGGGGAGCCTGGTGCCTTCCTCCTCATTTAGACCAAAAATCTGGCGTTTAGAGAGCAGAAGGTAGGGGAGATAAATCTATCCCTGAATTTTCTGTAAGAATTAGACATTTAAATGGCTTTAAAAATGGCAATTCAGCTCCTAATGCAGAGATTACCCTTATACAATTTGACTCCCAGATGGTATTCCATTCATAATTTTTACAGTATTTTGAATTTTAAAATAAAACAAACAAACAAAGCCAGACAAGAATCACCTCATCAGAATATCAGGAAGGAAACGACACTGACAAAATGTAGGGAACTAAGAGTAATTAAAATCACTGTTGATTTCATGTTTACTGGAGTTAAATGCTGCATGATTGCTGTTAACTTTATGTATCCTGCAGCTTTTCATTTATTCCAATGCCCTAAATGTTGTACTGTGCAAGAAATCTATGAACATTCATCCAGAACTGAAAAGAAAAAGTCCCCCAGCATTTTATATTACAACATGCATAAAAATAAATTTTATTAGTCACCAAGGAAGGGGGGAAGTGTTAGTAAAACTTTATAAAGATAATTACCTGATAGAAAAAGCACCTAACAAGTCCATTCTGTACTGGATATTATCCAGGCAAAAAAATTAAACCTATGTTGCTGCTTCAATACCATCTAATACTAGGAATTGGCAGAAAAACATCTATTCTATGAATAATAGCTCAACAGTCCCAAAGGACATCAATACATGAATAAGGAAAAAAAAAAATCTCAAGCCTTTCCAAAATGGTGCTAATGCTCCACTGAAACTTAATTTTATAATTTACTGGCAGTCAAGATGGCAGGAAATAAAATAATTTGCTATATATTCTGCACAACAAACCCCCTGCTTTTCCTGGGAAGGGTAATTATCCCTAAAAAAAAAAAAAAAAAGAAAAAATACGACATCTCATATTAAGCTAAAGTCTCATCAAGAAGAGAAAGAGTGCCTCATTACATGTAATTACCAGGGAATTAGAAACATCATTTAACTAAATGAGCGAATAATGCTCAGGATATTGAAGAAACTTGCCTGCACTTCTGCAGAGCACTCTAAGTCCCATTACAAAAATTGCACCTCTTTAATGGAATAATTTTAGGCCTTGTCTGCCTTGCTTTAAAAATAAAGAGCCTCAGAGAGGCAGAAAGAGGCTGAAACTACCATAAACAACTGTTGAAAAGAGCTGCAGAGTAGGAGTAGTCTCTACTGGATACCATGATTTAAAATTACTCATAATCTAACATAATCATGAAAATTAAACCTAAGGACTTGGGTGGGAGGATGGGAGAGAGGGAGGGAAACTAATTACCCTTTTTAATTGTACTTACTCTAAACGACAATGTATTTATAATTATACATTCTAGATAACGGGTGAAAGATTTTAGGTTAAAGGTAAATCTTACAGAGAGGGATGAAAGGCTGCTGCATTAGAAGCTAAAAAAAAAATAACCATACCTGCTGGTAGGTACTTGCTGTCCTGCAATGCAATTTTTTTCTAATAGTAAAGAGTTACTGGGGGAATTAATAATGGCCATGGTCATTACATGCAAATGTAAATATAAACCACAGCCTCTGTTTTAGGAGTTTAAAATCTTAAAAAAATCTTTCTCTGTCTGTAAAGGTGATTCTGATGCTGTAGTCACAATTAAAATCTGGAAAACCTTATTTACCACCATTAAGATGCAGAGGTTGTTGTTGTGCCAGGAGGAACAAGGTTTCCCTCACTGAGTTTAGCCAGAGGAATTGTCTCTCAGCCTTACAGCAAGACAGCAAATTGAAATTAAATTCAGCTCCCTTAGGTTGAAAAGGTTTCGGTCGGGGTTGGAATCGTGGTTCCACACCTCTCCAGGAGGAACTAAAAAACTGAAGTGATGCTACAGCCAAGTCCCACCAGAATGTCTTCAAGTTGATGCACAGGAAAAGCATCACTTCTTTTTTTGGTGGTTTTTTGGTTTTTTTTTAATAAAACATCCTTGGAGAAATAAGAAATGCAGAGAAGTAAAAGAAGAAACAAGGGGATACATATAATACATCATGTGAAACATGTGTGCTTCCTCTGTTAACATTTCCATCCTTCATTTCCTTCTCTCCACACAAACAAAATCCCTCACTACAGAAATTGTAGGCAAACAAAGGGATTTTTTCTTTACAGCAACCAGTTCCACAGCAGAACAAGCTGTTAGCAAAACAAATACTGAAATAAGAGGAAGAAAAGGGCACTAGAGCCCCAAAGTGTTGAATCTGGACATCTCCACTGGGTAAAGCAGGATCACAGAAAATTGATGATTTTTGCTGCTTTTGAGATCACAATCATCTCAGACTGCTCACATAGGCATGGTTTGCATTCAGAACTGCAAAAAAAATCTGTTTGTTTGGGGGTTTTTTGTTTTAGCTTGGGATTTTGATGGTGATTTAGAAGATAGTCTAGAAAATGGCTTGAAAAAGGTGATGGTTCCATTCAACTCCTCAACATGTCTGTGCCACTTAAAAGTTATATTTGAATTATTTCTGATTGTAGGAGTAGAAGATGAAATGTCAACTATTTAAACACAAATAACCAGTGAGGTGGGGAGGGAGAGTAAACAGAATTTTGTGGAGACCAGTGAGATTTCCAGAATGTGGGAAAAAAATAAGACAAGCCCTCACAAAGAGGAGAGAAGCAATTGGTCAATTAGCAGCACTAAGGTCATTTAATGCTGAAACAAAAGCAGGATGGGACCACGTTCCTTTGGATTAATGCAGCTTGTAGGAAACTCCTGATGCTGGAAGGGGAACCAGCATCCCTGCAAGCTGCAGCAGGGAATCCTGGCACTGCCAAAGGCTCCAGGAGCTCAGCTCATGTTGGTGGAAAATCCAGGGGTTTATCCTCTACTTGGACACTCCAAACAGCCCCAAGAGGTTTAATCCTGCACGAGGCTGAGGATATTGTGTATCATGGATACTTCAGCCAAAGGATTGTTCTGCCCAAGTAATTGAAGGAGGGGGCTGGAGGGTCTTTAAGCTTAATTGATTTTTTTATTCCAGTTCCCTACGGAAATGAGATTGGTGCAATGAAATTGGCTGTGTCTGTCTGCCCATCCCCTGCACCTCTCATCCCCTAATAACTTGGGAACTCAGAGACCAATTACAAGGGAGTTTGACAGAGGAAGGAGGTCTCAAAGCTATCAAATTCCTGCATCCCTCATGAAAGCAGGCAGCCAAGCAGAGGAGACAGCCTTTAATAACATGCTCAGGAAACCTACCTGGGAAAAGTTATTGTGGTTTAAGTCAAAACTTGTTTTCTCAAGAAAGAACAACCAAAAGACCCAACTATGTAGAAAATTCTGCAACTCATTGAATTACTTGCTCCCTGTGTAGATAAATTCAGTTTTTCATGAATAATCTCAAGACCAAGACAAAAAAAAAAAAAAACAACACAAGTGGAGATCTGGAAAGAAATCTGACTTTATTTGCATTTGCTTCCATACCGAGTTGAACCACCATCAAAAAAAAAAAAAAAGTATCACTCCAAATATTTCCATCCTTAGAAATCTCCCCTCTAATCCCATTGTCTGCCTAATTAAATTTTGGGTGTATCAAATTGTTAGGCCCATCTTTTGGGAGGCTGCTCGCTTCAATCACAATTACATGCTGCATATTTCATGATATATATATTTTGCGTATAATTAGGAATAAAAAATGTAATCCCAAAAAGATGGTTAATAATTTAAATCCTGAGGATTTGATTAAAAGCATCTGAGCATTACAGATGACAAGGAAAGAACAGTGACTCCATTATAACCAAGGGAAAAAATCAAGGATTTAAGCACTTTTTTCCCACACCAAGGCCTAAAATCCTAAAAACAAATAGAGACACAGAAAAATGTGTCAGCCCTGATATATTCCTGCAATTTAATGTGTGGTATAGGGCTGAGGGTTTTGCACATAAGATGTTTCATTTGAAAAGTTCATCTACAAATATTTCTTAAAATGCTCCCTTCCAAAATTTTATTAGCAGAAATTAATATTCTCTGATGGAAACAGGGCACTTACCTCACTGCTCAGGCAGCACCACCTTCCAGAGCCCAGGTGTTTGCAGGCCAAAGCCTTCACACAAAAAATCAAATAATCTCAACACTAAAAATATAGGTGGAAGAGAAACAGCCAAGATCACGATCTCAAAACAATTTGGAAATTCAGGATATTTATGTTTTATTATAATCTGTCCCATCAGTTGACATCTTTTAAGGGATGCAGAGAAGAGCAGGGATTATCACCAGCAAGTAAAAAATTAAGAACAGGGATTATAGACATATCAAAGCAAACTGGAACTGGGAACAGGGAGGCCATTCCCATTTACAAACACCCTACCTTTGCTCCCAGGGAAAACACACCTGCAGCTTCTCCACAGCCTTGCAGCAAGCTCTGAGCATCCTGCAGCTGTGCACATGCAGCACTGCAGCTCCCCAGAACACAAAATGTCTCTGTGGGACAAGAAATCTGATTCATCAATAGGAGGCATCAGAAACCAGGGTATGCAACATGGTAAATAACATTTAGATAGATAGATAGATAGATAATTAGATAGATAGATAGATAATTTTTTTTTTATTGATGTCTCCACTCTCTTGACTGCTGCACAGGCTACAGCCATGCCAATTTTTTTTTTTTTTATTTCTACAAAACAAGTTACAAGTTCTCTACTTAATACTTCTTGATGGTCTTTGATTAGCAGGGCCTGAATTATAATTTTTTTCTGCCTAGATAATACTAAATAGAAACACAATGGTACATTTTATTATTTTTTAAAGTACAACATCTAATAATGCTTGCACTTCCTGCTTTCTTCCTGTCACATCTCTCTCTCACTGAAGGAAAGGCAATCTTGGCATTTTACTGGAATCTCTCTTGTCATGTAGCACTACTAAATATCAACACACCAGTGTACACTGGATTAAAACTGCATTTTAAAAGATAGACTTAAATCTTCTTTAACAATTTGGTCTCGTTTACCTTTAAGTCCTGGCCGTTCTATTGACCAAAAAATTACATCACAGGACTAAAAAAGATTAACTGAAATAACTCCCCACAGTAAGTCTACAGCAGAGGCAAAAAATTAAACCAATTATGTGCACTTGGAATCAAGACATCTGTTCAAGTCCTGCCTTTGCTCTGTGACAAGGAAATTCACTTCCTTACTCTGTGCCTTCGTTGACAACTGTGAAATGAGAATATTTCTTCTTTCCCCACCTTTGTCTGTCTTATCTATTTAGGGAACAAATTATGCATCCAGAATCCCCTCTGACAGTGTCCCCGTGCAGAGCTGAGAATGAGGCAATCGGTGCCTTTGTTGCATTGTTGTGGCTGGGGTGGCTTGCAGCAAACACAAGAAGGGAAAAGCAACCCTTGCTTAGTTTAATTATCAGGAAATCTTGGGCCTAAGTGAATAAAGTATTGCTTTGTTTCTACTTGAGGCTGCCTTGCTGTGTTTTTCCCAGAAGAGAACACAGTGGGTTTCTGCAGGTGGGGAATAGATTAAAACACACAACTCTGCTGAGTTTTCAGTGCTGCTGATGGTGAAGCTGGGTGTAAACTGAAAGTTATTGTAAGGCTGATGCAAACCAAGTATTTATATAGCAAATAAAAGTCAGCTACTCTTGATTGACCTTCATTCAGAAATCAACCCTAATTCAGAATTAACCCCAGTTGAGAAATTCCTACAAAATGAATGAATACATTGATTTGAAGAAGTATAATCAGAGAATCACAGAATGTTTGGATTGGAAGGGACATGGAAGGTCAGCTAGTTCCACTCCCTGCCATGGGCAGGGACATCTTCCACTGTCCCAGGCTGCTCCAAGCCCTGTCCAGCCTGGCCTTGGGCACTGCCAGGGATCCAGGGGCAGCCACAGCTGCTCTGGGCACCCTGTGCCAGGGCCTGCCCACCCTCACAGAGAATTCCTTCCCAAAATCCCATCTATCCCTGCCCTCTGCTAGTTTGAAGTCGTTCCCCTTGTCCTGTCACTCCATGCCCTTGTCCAAATTCCCTCTCCATCCTCCTTTAGGTACTGGAAGGTGCCATAAGGGCTGCAGAGCTTTTGCCCAGGCACTGTCCCCCTGGCTCTGGGAGATCAGATCCCACTGCCAGGGGAAGCTGGGGAGCAGAACCACCACAAGAACAATCAGCACTGCCTTATCCTCCCTGCCCAAAGAGGGAAAGATGGAACCAGTTAAAACCCCACCATTCCTGGAAGCCACTGGTCTAACCTGTGCTTGAGAAATTCCACAGATGGAGACACTGCAGCTTCCCCAGGCCATTTATTCCTGGACTTAACCATCCCTTCATTTGAAAAGTTTTTCCTAATGTCTTCACTAATCTCTGCTGCAATTTAAGCTCATTATGCCTCGTCCCAGTGGACATGGAGAACAGTTTATTCCCTTCCACTTTGCAGGTAATCACAGGAGACTCTGAAGACCTATTACTCCCCCATGTTGCTATCACATGTTTTAGCATTTGTGCTTTTCATGCTATAGGAAAATGTCTGATACAGTGAAAAACTGCACATACAGCCTTAGGAAGGAAGAGATATTTCACACAGAGAGCCTTTAGCATATCAGTCATTAAGAATACCTGGGCAAGTCCTGTCTTTGACTCTTCATTTCTAAATTCTACCTGTCTAAAAGCATTTGAAACAAAGAATCCTGACACTTTTCAGAGCAAATGTCACATTGCTGGAGGAGCAAAGTTGTTGCATATTGGCTAAAAAACTACTGCCTTCGTGGTTGTGGTTATACTGAACAACATGAGAGCAGCTAGTGGTGTAATCACCAGAGCAATGTCTGCTGGTCCAAAGAAATGGGTTCTGCTCCACACCACTGATACCAATCCCTCATGGGGGATGGGTCATTCAGGCCAAATTTGCAAGAGAACTCAGTAGTAGAAACACCCAGCTTTTGATGCAGCAGTGGAATTACTGCTGAACTTAGGGACTGAGTGACTCCAACTACAGAAAATCTGTCATTCTCAAGGCAGTGAAAAGCACTGGGCACATACAAAAGTGTAAAAGAGGCAATTAAGATGGAGCTGGCAATACCCACACAGCTTTGTAAAGTCATCCTCAGCAGCATCACTTCAGTTTTTGTTGGGGGCTCAGAGCTCAGCTTTGACTGGTTTTGCTTGGGAAAACACCCACCTAAAGAAGATATTTTTTTAATATTTATTATAATTGCAGCAGCACCAGCACTAAACATCCCACCTGAGATGCAGCAGAGCTCCAGACCTGCATGTAGTAAGCACACACTGATTATCCTGAAGGACTGGCCAACAGAAAGAAGTACTTACCAGCTTGCTTTTGTGACATTCAGGGCACAGATGCCACTTGGCTTCTAATACCACAGTGTTATGAGGCTCTTGTGAGAGACAACCCTGGATATTCACTGCTGCCAGCAGTCAGTGGTGATTGATGACTCTATTACAGTGATGGCTGTGGCTCCATGTTTTCTCCACGGCCCTCAACACCAGCCAAAAAGCAGTGACTTAAGGAGCTTTTTTAGCTCTCAATTCCTCTATCAAGAGTCAGTACATCCTTTGTTCAGCTGCTTGTTACAGAAGTCAGAAAAGGCTTGTTTCATGATTCCTCCAGCTTATGAACCTCTGCCTTGACCTGCATTTCTAGGAGAGTGCTAATAAAAGGGAGATTAATCTTGTAAAAGAAGTATCTGTTTTTCAACTGCACATTGTGATATTTCCACCCAACACATGGACACAGCTGTAGCCCTGACTGACCAACATTCATTTTCCCCACTGGTTGTCTCACTATTTTTGTTTGTTCCAAGCATTTACATAAAACACCAGCTCACCACAAGGAATCCTCCTCTGGGTTTTAAGCCAAAACAACCAAGTTGTTTAAGCCAAAGAACCAGCAAGTCAAACCCATTCCCTCACACTGGGCTAACTTTGTCCACTGGAACATGCAGATCTCAGCATATTAACAAGTATTTCCCCCAATATTCCACTGAAAAGTTGCACAGGTGGCATCATTTCCTAGTTATATTATGGTTCCCTTTGTCAACCAAAGTATTTGGGATTCCCCTAATTCTGTTGGTTTTGCCCTATGTTGTCTAGCTCTTATTTCACTTTGCTCCCCACAGCTCTGTACCTGTAACTCCCCCCTCTATCCTCTCTCCATTTCATATATTCCTTTCTCTACATCATCACTATACCACTTTTTCCTTAGTCCCAGCCTAATTCTGCCTTCACACTTTTTTTTTTTATTTGGACACATCCTCACTTCTTTTCTCCACAAGCTTGTTATTGCTTTGCTAATCACTCTGACTGAAACCTTTAGCTCCCATGACTGGGCTCCACTTGGTCCTCTTTAGCAAAGCTAAAATTCTAAAAATAATAAAACACCTGCACACCAAGGAGCTATGACTTTCTAAGCTGACATCAAAAATTCAACCTCTGCCCAACATCAGCCATGTAACCCTCACTGCAAAAAAGCCAATTAAAACTGCAAGGAACAGGGGTGGTGCACAGCTACCAGAAGAGAGGCTGGATGACACTGTGGTGAGGGCATTATTCATATTTAACTCAGGAAGATCTTCATTTTTTCCAAATCTATCAGAACCAGTTTCTATTAGCAAAGAATCCACATCTAGCTCATGACAAACTACAAAATATTCCATATACAACTCATTTAGCATGTCTACCTGGTAACAGCTCAAGTTTGTCAGATTTCTGCACACACAGAGCTGTTTCCTCTCCATCACCACCTTCTCTGCAACGATCTGGTACCATTCCTGTTGTCAGCAAGTTTGTTTTCCTGCAGGTAATAAAGTGCTCCCACTGGCTACACAGGCACTGATAGAAGAGAAGAAGTTGGAAGCAAAGAATGAATCTAATCTCCAATCCAAAATATCCACACTTCAATCACCTTCCTCAAGCCTCAGCTTTTCTGTCCCTCCTTACTATTCACTGTAAAATAAATATTTAAGTAGTAACACCTGATACAAGCTACCAGGAGAGCAGTGTGAGTCTGCACTGCAAACAGAGTTGAGTGAGACACCTTTTAGTGGTAATACTCAAAAGAAAACATGTCTTTTTATTTCCCGGTTCATCTCACTGGAAAAAGATTAAAGATTCAGAAATCTTTCCATCAGGAAGATCTAGAACTCAATAACTCCTGCAATTGAAGAGTTTGGTCTCAACATTTGTTTGAAAATCAGTAAAGGCTGCTACACAAAGTATTTCTTTTCAAAAAATCTATAGATATTTATTGAACAAATAAGAAAGAAGTGGAAGTTTTCATAATCAGATACTACAAAATATCTAAATTTTTAAAAGGTTATCTACAGGATTGAACTAATTCAGCTCCAGACAGCAAAGATAAAGAAAATAGTTTCACTGATATTATAAGCAGGCAAGGAATGACAGATTGAGACAAACTACAATAAACAAACAAACATTTCTTAATTAAAAACAACAGGAGTACAAAGATTGTTCTTCTCACTTCGCTTGTTTTAGTGGAGCCTTGTTAGGAGCAGGTGAGCATCTCTTGTAGAGAAGGAGTAGCAGCAGTAGTCTAAGTGGACCTGCAATAAATAAACTCTATTTTAGGAAGAATATTTAGAGCAACCATTAGCAGGTAGAACAGTCACCATCCTAGGAAAGCAGAAAGCCAGCTTTCACTTGTACCAAGACACAGAATATAGGAGTTTAATGATGAAAAAAGTGATCTTTATCTAATATGGCACCATCTTGATGCACTAAGAATGCATTGTGCAGAAACACTGTAACTCAAATTAACATGCAAAAAGATCACAATGGAACTGCCATTAGTCTTCTGTCCTAAGTAACTTATTTTTAGAATAAGTCAGAGATGACTCACACTACTGAACCACTAAAATATACCCATCATTCTTAGTGCCCTAAGGTTGGCACAAGCAACTTGTAAATGTCAGAAAAGCATATAAACCTCGTTAATGTTTTCAGAAATTCATTTAAAGATAGAAACAGGTCCAAAAAGATGCCTGTCTAAATGCATTGCAATTACGTTACAATTATTTTCCAAATACACAGATATGCTCTGTCTTTTCTCAGCTCATTACTGACTCAAACAATTTGCCCTTCTGGGATCAATTGTTTGCTAATAAATAATTGTTTACAGTCACAAAATGATATTAAGGAGTATTCTTATTAGTTTTCCTTCTACAGCCTAATAAGATTCCAAACTAGCTGATTCCCAAGAGTCTAACCTTAACCTTGCTGTGTTTAACAGCCCAGGAAATGATGAACCATCTGTTTCAGAAAATAACAGAGGGCCAAGAGGAAATATTGTTTAATTGTAGATTAACCTCCTTGTACAGCAGAATGAAGCATCTACAGAATTAGCAACTCTAACTAGCAATGAATAAAAAAAAACCCTGAAAGCAGTTCTTACTCTTAGAAAACCAACAGCAGCAAGTATTCTTTTATCAACTTTGAAAAACACAACAAAACAACTCATAAATGTATGTAACAAGTACAACCTGATTTTTTTTTTTAATAAATAATTATCATATTTGGATTTTTCTACTTGAGGAACTCTGAGAAATAAATACTAAAATAGTTCTGGCTTTATTTTTCTAGGAGTATCAAAATTACTTTAAAACAAATATCTCCAAGTGAGAGACGTGGAAGCTATACAATAATAAATATCTCATCTTTGTAGGTATAAAACAGCTGCTCCAAAGCAACAGACAAGTTACTTAAGGGAGTGGAGGGAAAGATCCTGAGGTTTTAAACTCAAGAAATTTGATCATTTATGTATCTGTTTTCACAGACACTTTTAATAATGGAGACAACCTCATAAGGTGTAAGACAGATTGAGTACTAGAAGAGAAAAAACCTATCAGTGGTAAAGCACAGGAATTTGAAAATAAAGCCAACTGCTCCTGTGCCTCCATCATTAAGGGCAGCACAACTCTGCACTGGGATGGCAATTTTTCTATGTAACATTGATGCCAAAGCGAGCTGAACAGAAATTTTTACCTCCATCAATCAGTTTGCCTCATTTTGACAGCAACAACAACAGAAAAGTGTGTTATCAAAGGGCTGCAGCAAACTCCAACACGCAGAAACTGAGAGAGCTTTCCCTTGATTTTACACAACCTTCCTAGAACAGAATCTAAATGCACTGCTCACTCTGACAGCTGGGTGCATACTCAGTGTGACAGACTGCATTCATTCCAAGTTTTAAATATCCAAACACGGTAACATTTACTCCAATAAATTATTCTTGAATTCTTCACTCAATTCCTGAAGCAATGAGCTCGCAATAACTCTACAGCTTCATATAATAGCACCTATTGAAAGAGGATAAGAGTTTGACATTCTTCTCCCACTAAACAACCGGGCACAATTTTATCCATCAGCCGTCTATCAACCTACGGATATTGAAAGCTTGGGCGAAGGAGATAACATCAAACCCAGCCCTACTGTCAAGCTGCACTATCTCCTGCCATCAATAATACTATTCATGAATTTAGGAAAATTAATAAATCTTGGGGTGGAGGCTCAGAAAGCCTCAAGTGCAGGTGAAGCAGACACTCACTTGGGCTTTGTCTCTGCGTCCGTCACTTGGCGGATGTAGATGCCGTCCTCGGGGTGCTCGATGTCGTCCATCTCGTACATGTAGGAGGAGGCGATGGCCAGGGTGGTGCCGTCGTTGCTGAAGGCCAGGGAGGCAATGCTGGTGGGATAACGATGGAACTGGCACAGCCTCTTCTTGTTGAAGGGGTCCCAGATGTTCACGAAGCCGTCGGAGCCGCCTGCGAGGCAGGGTTTCAAAAAGAAGTTATAATTGAGGAAAAGAATAAAACTGAAGAGATGCAGCGCAGGAAAAAAAGAGAACTACTCGTAATTACTTTGTCAGGAAAAACACAGGGTTGATTCATTCGGTAAAGAGCACAATGAGCATTTCCCAAACTCCCTGCTAAAGCAGTTAACTGGAGAAAAGACTGCAATACAATTTTATCTCACAGCACTCTAAATTCTAAGAAAGTGGTAAGGCAGAAAAAAATTTCCTAAGAGAGATTCTCACTGCATCACAGTTTTAAGTTGACAGTGAGACTTTTGATTACATCTGAAGCTGACAGTGAGACTTGCAATTACATCTGCAGGTCCAAACACAAGCTTGTGTTTGGGGGAAAAAATATTAAGAGTTAAGAACTCTCACAACATCAAATAATTTTAAAACTCTGCTTATGGCATGAATACAATTTAAATGCTTAAAAAATCAGGGCATATGAAGTAAAGGCTGACCTGTTTATATCAAAACTAAAGGAACTGAGGCAAATGTTACAAAGAATTGAGTATTTACCTGTAGCAAAAGTGTTGTGGACATTATGGAAAGAAATGGCATTAACTGGATAAATCTGCTCGATGTTATTCTCCTTCAAACGGTGACATTTGAATGCATATTTCTTCTTCTGGATTTCTGGGCTTGGATCCAAATATTCCACGGCTACACGACCTTCAATAGAGCTTAAAACATAACCCTAACAAGAAAAAAAAATTGGAGCTACATGTTTTAGAAGTTTACAACTGGAGAAAAGACTGCAATACAATTTTATTTCATAGCCTTCTAAATTCAAGGAAAGTGGTAAGGCTTAGAAAAAAGCTCTCTAAGAGATTCTCATTGCATCGTAGTTTTAAGCTGACAATGAGACTTGTAATTACTTCTGCAGGTCAAAAAACAAGCTTTTCTTTGGGGAAAAAAATTTCAAGAGATAAGAACACCTTGCATTTGCTCACCTATCCCCCAAGGCCTAAATATCTGAAATATGAGAGATACTCACAGGACTATTTAGTTCCAGAATTACATTACATTAAAATTAGTTCAGAGCTTTATACTAACAACTAAACACTCAAGCTGAAATAGTATTTTCAGTGAAACTTGATTACAAGTTGTGTTCACCTATCCAGTTAATTACAGTCCTGACTTGGAGCAACCTGAGATGCTTTTATTATCACTTTTGAGTTAAGTCCATAATAGATCTTTTCAGAAATAGGATTGCAATGATATCTAGCTGTAACAAGGCTCTTTAAAATCCATCATACAATACAATCTGGAAGATCAGCTTGTTTTACTATAACTAGAACTGAAAATGGACAAAGCATTCATGCCAGTTCAAGAGCAAGTAACTAGGTCTTGCAATTCCTGTACTATCACTCTGTACAGGGGAAAATTCTCTTACAAATTAGTTTGGCAGAGAAAGCCAATCTTCTTGCTTTCCTTGAAAAAAGAAATACCACAGACACACCACGTTAACTTGCACAGAACAGCTGTAGGAGCACCCGAATTGCACAATTCCCCCTGGATAATGGATCCGGGGTTCTGCAGTGCATGCCACAGAGAGAAAAAAAGAAAAATACATAAATGACATTCATGCAGTTTTAATCCTGCCCCTGTTCACAGACTGCTCAAGAACCCTGGGTTACAATACATAAAAGCTGCTTAGGAACCACCAATTCTGTCTTTCTCTCTTCTACTGCAGTTGGGGAGGGGAAGGATTTTTTTTTAATTACATGTCAGCATTCTGATTCATTAAACAGGTTATTTCTAAAAGGAGACAAACCTTGAGGAACAAAACAACAACATAATATGCTTGTAAGTCAGTGGCAAACATTGCTAAGCTGCACTAAAAGAATTAATGTACCCCAGAAGCCTCCCCCCTCCCCAAGTTTGATTACAAAACACACCCCCACTAAAAAATAAACTTGAAAATAACCCCCCATTTCCCTGAAGAATATTCAGCAGTAATGTGACTGCTGCCAATGCTCCCATACCTGTTTGTTGGGGAAGGCTCTGATGCAGCGGGTCTGGTATTTCAGGCTGGATTCCCTTCGCTGCTGAACGTATCCCATGTTCCTCAAATCCCACACCAGCACCCTCCGACCTGCTGTCCCCACAATCAGTCTGTCCCCAGACACAGAGAGGGTGTAGACCTTCCAAAAAAAATATTTACAGTATTTAACACTGATATTAGCCTGGAAACCCCCCTGCTCTCTGTACAGAATAAGCTGTCAGCAATGAGCACTAACACAACTGGTGACACCTCCCATGCAACGCCCCACAACAGAATTCCCTTCAGCTTTCAGTTAGAACCCAAATTTGGGACAAGCAGCAGGAATGTGCAGTTGGTCAGAGAACACCCTGCTGTAGCATTCAAAAGCTCAAAAACTATTCCAGGCATTAAATTTACTGAAATTAATGGCAAAAGGAAAATCCATACAAAGGAACGGGAGGGGAAGTGATGGATATTGGAATTAATCTTGGCTTGGTTTTGCATTTCCACTGTCAGTTCATGATCCTGCAGTTTAGTCCTACAAAACCACATCACACATTTTCTTCTCTGTTTTCCTCCACCTGGTAACCAAGTATTTTTATTTATAAACTATTTTGAGTTGAGCTTCATGTTAATAAAATAAATTGCCAAGAGATCATTAAAAAAACACCCACATTACTTTGTGAATTTTAATAAAACTAAGTGAATTTGAAGAAAGCAATATGCTTGACATATTAAAAAAAAGAAAATGGCTTGGAATTTTAACTCTATCCAAAAACTTGGCTCAGTGGGAAGTTTTGGTTTATCAAATTTCATATGAAAATATTTAGTGCATTGTTGTTTCCAGCTATTGCTTGGGATGCAGTTCATTCAGTATGTTAAAAAAAAAAAAAAAAACCAAACAAAAAAACCAAGAAAAAGGAAAGAGGTTTAGTCAAAAAAACCCTGTGCTGTGGAATGAATTCCAAGTTGTTGATACACAAGCAGAAGGAATCCAGCTACCTACAGCTGCCACTGAACTGCTAACAAGAGCAAAGGATGGGAATGAGCTTTTTCCAGTGATCAAATGCAGCGAAACACACAGGAAACAGATCTTGGGTACTCCTCAGACCAGGAATTAAAAGTGTAACAGATCTGGTATCCTGCCACAGGGAATCAGTTTGCTTTTGGCACGTGCTTGGATGATTTCATTTGGTTTCACTTTGTGGTTCTCTGATGAAGCCCAACAAAGTTGCTTGGTTCTGGTAAGACTGTACTGAAACATCACACACAACAAGTTCTCTTCATTTGCTACAAATAGGTTTTCAAAAAGTTAATTTCTAATAAAAAGCTAAGCAGACAGGTGTGTATGTATACATATAGATAAAAAGGCTTCCTTTAACCAATCCTCATCCACTCAGCATGCTTTCTTCTCTAAAATACGATTATCGAACTCTTAAGACTGAGATTTTAAGATGGGAAAGGAAAAGTCTTAAATATTCACACAGGAGTTGCCCAAAATTTCTGATCCCAATTAATCCTAAAAAGGGTAAGAAAACTTTAAGCCAATAGTAGTTACACCTTTTAACAAGACAGTTTTGTGTTACTGATGTAAAAATCAGTCCAGAAATATTCATAAACGCTATATAAAATGTGTTTGTGTACATACAGGGAAACAAAGGCATAAAGAACATCAAATATCTTAAATCTTCTTCACAAACTGATGTCACACCTGTACAGTGAGTGTTCTTTCTCCACCACACAGCCATAAATCAAATGAAACCGTTGTCATGCAGTGGAGTAGGTGTACACATTCATCAAAGGCAGCATTAAAAAAATGACATAATGAACCTTGCTGAACCAATAAGCAGCTTGATTCACTGTGGCTGTCCATTATATGATATTCTGTCAGCAATTTATCACAGTTCTTTACATGCTACATACATCTATAAATCAAAACTAGAAATAATGCAATTACTTTATTCTGCACAAAGGTCTGGCCAGAAGTAGATCCAGCTCTGCTGGAACAAAAGTAAGAGCTATTTAGGGGCAAAGGGAAGGTAATGATGGCTCATAATTAGGACCTGACAATAGGATGTCACAGTGCTAAATGAAATTTTTAAAAGGTACAGGCAAAAAAAAAAAAATTCATATGTAAAATTATCCAGCAAGCCAGCCTGTGTTTAGGAGTCTCTGAAAAAAACCCAGGAATTTCTGTTAATTCTTTCAATGACACTGCTGTAAGCAGCATGAGAAGTTAACACATCATATGGCCACTAGAAAAAGCTGAAAACATCATCCCATTTTATCTTATTCCTCTGAGTCTCCCATTATCACAGAGGTTTTCAGCTTTAGGAGACTATCCAAATTTACTAGGCATTAATACAAAACAGGAAAATCACAATACAAGCAATGCTGTTCAATTTTTTGAACACAAGTGAAAACCAAAAATATTATTTCAGGCAACATAAAAGACCTCCTACAGAGATATTTTTCTGTGCACATTCCAAAACAATCAGACCTTAGGACTGCCAGGGTCTGATATACCTAAAATCTTAACATTTAAGGAAATCAACTGTGCATTTTACAATGAAGCCAAGATGCTTAGTTTTCCTTCAAATTTATTTTAAATATTAAGGAAGTGGTCCAGCACAAGCACCAAGAATTAAGGAACACTGAGGCAAGCTCGAAGCCCTCACCAAAAATAGCAACACATTCTGAATACCAATCTTTTAAAATGCTACACTTCCACTCAGTTTAAAAAACATTAAATATAACTTCACCGATTCAGCTCATAGCTTCACAAATTCAGCTCACAGCTTCACAGATTCAGCCCAAGGCAGTGTCCTTGTGATGTTTCAGGCCCAGGATGCATTATTTAACACCTGGAATGCAGCACTTACCTTTTCAGGCTGGGAGAAGGTTCCTGCATTACAGGGAGTTCTGGGATCCCAGAGTTTGACAGTTTGATCCCAGCTGCCAGTCACCATGACATTCACTTCTGGGCAATACTCCACACACCTGATAGGAGCATCGTGGGCACCAACAAGGTTTTCTGTAAAAAACCACAATATTTAGCAATTTTACTGGCCCTACAAACAGAATGTGTGAAATAAAGAATAAAAAAAGAACACAACTGCAGCACAAGCATTTTCTGACATTCTACAGGTGCATTTCTATGCCAGAAGTCCCTGTAAGGATAGCTCAGCCTTCAGAAGCATAACTTTTGCAAAGATCAGGATTGTTACATTTAAATTTGTGTCTCTTAAGCTTAGGATTAAAGAATTTTAGGCAGTCACTGAGAGATCTTTACAGGCATAAAGCATCAACTGGTATCACACCGACAAACACACTAACACAGAAAGCAACTTCAGCTTGTATATATCAATAATATGACAAGAGAAAGCAATGAGCACCTTAAGAAAAAATATGAAAACACTTGTAGGAAGTCAGCTATGGCAGAATTATTTGAGCTTTTTGGTACCATTACTGCACACACTGATTTGTCTAGCCCTGGCTATTGGCTGGTGCTGGTGACTGGCTGAAATCTGCTTTTTCTTTAACGCTCTAAAAACACACAAAAAAGTGAGTCAAACCAGTTCCATATTTTGCACCAACAAGGCACTGGAACTGGTACTATCAAGCAATGTTTTCTTAGGAAAAAACTGTAGCACAAGGCCATGACTGACAAAGCAAAAGCTCTATACATCCTCTGCCATGAAAGATCATTCCAAATACATCCAAACCACAAACCTCTGAAAAACAACATGCTCAGTTTTAGTTCAGCTTGGCTACTTCCCCCTAACTGAGCCACTGTAGCCTATGGCAGAGCAGGATTATCATCAGAAAACCAATTCAAGGCATCCTGCAAGCAGCCACCAAACCTTCTGGCAATGCCAAATTCTTCCAGGTTTTTAGGTGGTCCTTATTAGGGTCACTGGTTATTCTGTCAGATACTTAAGTATCCCCCACCTAAAGAACCTGAAGAATACTCTGTGCATGTAAGTACATAAATCTGAAGCTCAGGCCAGTTGCTGACAGCATTTAGAATTCAATCTGCTCACCCTGGTCCGTGTTTAAGTCGTGCATTTTCAGTTGCTGATCCAGCCCTCCACTCCAGGCATGGGTAGGATCCTATAAAGCAATAAAATTTTCCTTGTTAAGTTTCCATGGCTGCTCTGCATTCAGCATCCTAAACTCATAACAAACAGCTTGCTTTCAAGAGTTTTGGGAAGACAGGAATTAAGACACAAATGTTAAGGTCTGACCCAGATTTAAGCAGACAAAAGCTTTACAAAATGCTTAAGTGCTTTGAGCAAGATGAATTTCTTTAGTTTAGAAGTAAAACAAAAATAAATTTTAAGAAGGCAGATAGAGGCTAGACCAAATAATTTCCATTTCTTCATATTTTAAATGACTGAGAACCTAAGTACCATCTAGGTGCAGGATAATCCTGATTTAGAAGGGAGATACCTTTGAGAACCTGAGTGTTGATCCACAGTACAGCATCAGCCACATGACAAAGCATTCAGTGAAAAAACAGCACAGGTAGGCCCCCTCTTTAATTTCAGGAGCTGACAATTTCTCATACTTTGGGCACTCTACAGCTGTAAAATAACAATTAAAGAAGCCCTCCCACACTTACATAAAAAGCACAGTCCAGGACAGCCCCTGAATGCTGATATTTGAGTCTCATGGTGTTGGCAGGAACATCATAGAGCCGCACAGTTGTGTCCCAGGATGAAACGAGCAGAAACTGAGATGTGTTTGGACTAAACTTCACTGATGAAATCCCATCATCTGGAGTTTGGTTGAGCTTGAACTCGTTTGATCCTGTCATCTGCAGACAGCAAGGCACAGATGCAATTTTAGTGACTACAAGAACACAGGCCTATCAAGGGAACAAGGCTGAGCCCTCTGAAAGGCAGCCCAAAGCAGACCTCAAAACTTCACTGGCTTTTACACAGAACAGCTTCAGAACACCCAAATTTCTCCAAACTCTAAAATTCAAACTGACAATCCCTGTCCAAAACCTCAATACATGCCCTTCTCTACAGAGAGCTTTTAAATAACAAATGCAACATGAATAAACAAGACAAAAATATTACGATCATTATTATAATCTATAAGCTTAGATATTGTTACAAATATATTTCCCTCACTCTGCTGAGTGTGTGGCTGTGATTTTTGAAGTAAATATTTACAAGTTATTATGCACATCAAGAAGCTACTTTAAAAAACACGTATTAGGAGAAAGGAATTGGATTTGAAAACTCCAAAAAGTGTTGATTTGCTCCTGGATTGGTATGACTGTCACACACTCCCAAGAATTGCAGCTGGATCATCTTTTATATAGTTTTGGGCACTGTGCAACTTTCAGACCTTTAGGCTTCCACAACTGCTGTGATATATGCGCAACAAAAAGCTTTAAGATTGTTTTTGCCCCTCTCTTAGAATCCAAAGAGCAGGTAAAGAAAGGAAAGTTATGTTTTGTGAAGTGCTGAAATGTGGAGTGACCAGGAAAAAACATCAACAATTCAACCAAACAGCAGTGACTCCAAAGGCAAATGCAGCACTCCCAATCCAGGACCAGACTGTTGAAAACTTCCAAGGACAGCAGAAGTTATCAACTGCAAATTTCAGCAGGAAAACAGCTCAGACCTTACAAGCACTCTGAAAGAAGAAAGTGCTGGTTACACATCCACAAAACAACCAACAAAACAACCACAGCCCCTTTTCAAGGTTTCTCCAAGCCTCCACAGCACATTTACCTTCTGCTAAAGGGGCAGAGCAGATTTTAGCTCAGATTTTCTGTAACACTGTCACAGAATTTGTATGCACAACTGCAAAGGTAAGATTACACCTCTGAGAATAAATCAGGAGACAAGGAGCAGATGAACCAAGGGCAAGGTGCAAATTTAGGGCACAGTTTAGTGTTTGTCAGCAGCTAAACAATCATCAAGTTGTATAATAAAGTGAGGAACACACATTCCTACACTGGAGAGATTTCCTGAGTGGGAGCTTCGCCCACCCTTCAAAAAACACAAAAAAACACCAACTGTGTCAATAAAGTGCTATTTCTGCTATTGAAACATGAAGTGAAGGGGAAAAACCCTTTTAATAATAGAGCAGCTTCTTTCTGAGCCCCTTTTTTAGCCCTGCTTTGGGAACACTTGGGAAAAGAGAGGCTTGAGGTTTTGCCACACATCTTTCCATGGGAATGTCACTTGGAATTCAGCAGCACCTGCTGAGGATGTTTCAGATGCAGGTCCAGAGACACAAAACCTAAAGGAATTCAGAACAACTGAGACAATTAAATTGGGCAAGCTTATTGCTGTGCCTACTTAGGTCAGAAAACTCAAACAAAACATGAGGTTTGAGGTACAACTTACTGTATTATTTGAGGCCTGGTACATATTATTAACCAGCCCAAAAGCAACTCCAGGAGGCAAAGCCACTTACACAAGAAACCTGGAAGGATGTCCCAAAGATATTTTTTAATCCAGAACAATGTTTATAATATCAGAATTTAAGTATATCCTGCCTCTTACACATGGTTTAAAAAAAAAAAAAAAATCAGACCCAGACTCCACATTTTCACAAAAACACAACCAGGATTCCAAACCACAGCGCTGTGCCCACCTCAAACAAAAGTCCTGGTAAAATGTTGAGGAAAAAAACTTTTAAATATTACAGAGAAAGCACATGCTGCTGAAATGGCGATTCTGACTTAACCACGGGGCTCAGATTGGCAAAAAAAAATGGGAAAAAAAAGAAGAATTTTTAGTGAGCAAGCAAGAAACCTGTGCTTTTATAGCTCCTCTTGGCACAGGTGTCACTGAGCTGGACGGAGGAGCTGGAACAAAGCAGAACGCTCCGGTGAGAGCCTCGGAACTCCCCTCCCGCGCTTTTATCCACAAAACACGAAACTCCGAGTACCGTTTTCATGCTGAACGAGCTCCTCCCGCTGCTCCACGGGCCGCCAAGGGAAAGCTTTCGGAGTCAGGGCAGCCCCGAGGCCTCGGTCCCCGTGAATGAGGAAAAAAACGCTGCGGGAAGGGAAGAAGAGTGAGGGAAGGGCCTGGGAACCTGGCAGGGAGGGCGCCGCACCGGGGAACGAACGCGCGGCCGGGACGGGAGGGTTCGGCCGTGCCCAGGGTCCCGGATCCCCGACCCCGAACTCCCGGTCCCGCTCCCGGATCCCCGACCCCGCTCCCGGTCCCGGCCTCACCTCAGCCGCCGCCGCCGCCGCCTGCGCGCGCGCACTGCCGCCCTCCCCCGCGATTGGCCGGTTCGAACGCGCGTGGCGCTGCGTCCCCGACGTGCGCCGCGAGCCCGCCGCCGCCGCCGCCGCGGGGCGTGCCGGGAGTTGTAGTTCGCCGCTCCCGGGGCAGTGGCGGCGTGTGAGGGTGGGTGGCTCGTCCCCGTCCCACCCCGGCTGATAACGGAGGGGGCCGGGAGGTGCCGCCCGGGGGAACCGCACGGAAAGAGAGGCTGCTGCTGGGCTTTAGCGGTGCTAACGGATAAAACCCGAAATACGAGTTATTACCCCTAAAAATAAAGTCCGAAAGGCGGAGCGGGGCTGTGTTCCCCACCCCGGCTGCCGCTACCGGGGGGCTGTGGCTCAAACACCGGCTGTGGAGCGCGGGCAGCGCGTTCTCCTTCCCCTCATGGAAAAACGCCTCATTTATCCCTTCGGGTGTTTTATTTCTCTGTTTTTCGGGGGGTTGTTTCTCGCTGTCCTCGTCGCTGTTGTTGTTCCAGCCCCGGCGCTCGGTACGGGCCGTACCTCGGAGCCGGTGGCCGCAGTTTAGTCGCCACTCGCCGCGGGATTTGCCGGTTTGCAGTGACCCATGGAGGCCGTGTCCCCGTGGGGAGCCGTCGAGGATGCCCGGTGCGAACCCGGGCCGCGGAGAGCAGGGACCAGTCCCCGGTAGCACCGAGCCCACCACCGTGGCTTCCACCGAAACACTCCGAAAAACAGAAAAAAAGGGTCCCCGTTTAACGAAATTTTTCGGAAATGCCCCTCACCTCCCAGCCGAGAGAAGGGCAGCGAGCCCCCGCCGGCCCCGGCACGGGCGGACGGTGGGGCCCGGCTGGGATTCCCTGCAGGAAACGAGATAAGGAGCAAAAATTCTGGAAAAACAAACCCTCGGCGTTACGAGTCGTTTTGGCTCTCCCGTGCATCGATCCCGGGCCATTCCCGGCCCGGCTGCGGGGCACCGCCGGTGCCGGGATCCCCCTTGGGGACACGCGACCGAGATGGCAAATTTACAAACGAGGCTTAAAACGCTTTTTTTTTTTTTTTCTTTCTTACTTTCTTTAAAAATATTTACAGATCTGAAATAACGCTTTTTTAATTAATTTTTTTTTTTTCCTTTTCAAGTGACAGGATGGCAGGAGGGGATCCTCCGTTTGCCCGTCCCTCCCATCAGTTTCGGTGCTGTGTCCCCTCCACGGGAGCGGCCTGAGAGCCCCCACGGAGCCCCCGCGGCGGCCCCGGCCCCGCTCCCGCTGCTGGTCCCGACGGGGCGGGGGGCGCGGGGCTCAGTAGTCGATCTTGTTGTAGAGGTTGTAGAGCGGTAAGGCCGAGAGGTTGCTGCCGGGGTAGTAGAGAGGGGCGGGGAAGGCGATGGACCGGGGCACCGGCACTCGGAGGAGGGAATTGTCTCTGAACACCAGCGGCATCCCCACCAGAGTCTGCGCCGAGGCGTGGGCCATGTTGGCCGCCTCCAGCTCGGCCGAGAGCTGCCGTTTCCACTTGTTCCTGCGGTTCTGGAACCAGGTCTTCACCTGGGTCTCGGTGAGCTGCAGGCTGGAGGCCAGGCAGGCCCGCTCCGAGCTGCTCAGGTAGCGCTTCATGTCGAAGGTGGACTCCAGCTGATAGACCTGCGAGCGGCTGAACACCGTGCGCGTCTTCTTCTTGGCGGCGCCGGCCTGCCGGTCCCCGCCGTCGCGCTGCCGCTCCCCGCAGGATGGCGAGGAGGGTCCCAGCGGCTTCTCCTTCTCGTCCTTACAGTCCTGCTGGGGGGGCGAGAGGAAAGGCCCCCGCTCCCCGCTGCCCGCCGTCGCCGCTCCGCTCCCCTTGGCGCTGCCTGCAACAGAGCGACAGCGCGGGGGTCGCACGGCGGCCGGCACCGGGACCCCCGACGGCCGAGCCCCCCGGCCCGGAGGGAAGAAGCACCGAGGCGAGACACCGGGCAGCCACCCGCCGCCTCTGCTCCCGGGGGAACACGCAACCGGCGCCGAGGGAAGCCATCCCCTCCTGGGTATCCCTGTGCCCCTGATGGATGGATGGATGGATGGATGGATGGATGGATGGATGGATGGATGGATGGATGGACAGGTGACTGTGCGTGCCACAGTGAAAGCAGCTGAGTACCAAGCTTCTTATCCGACAGGAGCCGGCAAATTTTACTTTACTGCGTCGCATTTCACAGACCGTTTATTCAGAAATAATGCTAAAAAAAAATAAAATAAACGTTGTTCTTCCCTCTGCCCGAGCGCTGTAATCAGAATCTAAGAAAACGAGCGTTATCCATCGCACCGCATCCCTCGGGGAAATCAACGCCGGATGGGATGGAAAAGATTTGTTTTAAAAAGCCACCCCATTTTTCCTGGAGTTCCTTCCTCCCCGCTTCACCCACGGACGGCGCAAATACTCAGTGCCCCGAAAGCACAGAAGGTGCGAGCTGCCCCCGCCTCCCTCTTCCCGGCGGGGGCCGGACCGGGGCCGAGCCCTCCGCGGCCCGTCCGCCCCGTCCCATCCCTGCGGTACTCACCGAGACAGGTGAAGCTGAGGGGCTGGTGCTTGTGGCACGCCTCGGCGGGGCCCTGAGCCTCGGGGCAGAAGCAGCCGCGGTGCTTCCAGCTCTCCTCCGGCTCCTCGTCCTCCGAGGACAGGGAGAGGGTCCGGGCGCGGGCGGGCCAGGCGGGCGCCCTGTCTGCGGCTTCCCGGGGGGGGTCGGCGCTGCTGCTGCCCAGGATGGACTGGATGGTGAAACTGGAGATGGGAGCAGCCGCCGGACAGCACTTGCTCGGCTCTTCTTTGCTGCTCATCCTGGGTTCATAAGAAAGCAGAGGAGGGAAGCTGTCGCTTTAGAGAGGCTCGGGGGGCGCAGGAGGGGGGGCCCCGGCAGCCTGCGGGGAGCCGTCGGGGGGGGGGGTTTCGGGGGGCGCTTGGGGCGTGCGGTGGCCGGCTCTCCCCGCGCCGACCCAGGCGGAATGCATGCTCCTTCCCCCGCGTCCCTATTGATCTGCGGGCGGCGGGCGGCGGGGCTTCATTTGCATGGAGGTGGCCTCCGCCGCGCCAATCACGGCGGCGGCGGACACGGAAAGTTTGGAAACCCGCGGGCTCCGGGAATGGGAGGGTGCGCCGGAGCTGGAGGGGGGAACCCCCGGCGGGTCCTCGCCGCCGTCCCCGGAGGCTACGCTGACCCCGCGCCCCCGGAGGAGGGCTGCTGGCCGCCCGCCATCCCTCCTGCCCTCCACCTCGAGTGGGCGACAGCGACGTGGGCTGAATGGCTCATGCCGGCCGGGGGCGGGGGGTGTCGGGATAAACACCTTGTGCATATCCGGGGATCTTTACCCTGCTCCTCATTAAAGAGGGGAAAAACCTGTCACGGTGCGTGTTGCCTGCTGGGCAGCACTGGGAAAGCTTCCAAAATCCGGGATTTGCGCTGCTGTGCTGCAGCCGCTAACAAATGTCCCACGAAATGCCTCCCGCGTTTTCATCCCCGGGCCTGGAAGCGGGGAACAGGGGAGGGAGGGTACGTGCCACTGCATTTCCAAAGAAACTTTGTCAGCAGTCAGGGGCTCTTCCCCTCGGGCTGGGTGTAAATCACAGCCACCGCGGCTCTTCCCCCTCCGCTCCTGCCCTCGGAAGGGGAAACCCGCAGGTGGCAGCTGCTGTGTCCCACCTGTCCCCAAGGGAACGTGGGGCCGAGGGCAAGGACTCCGCCAGGAGCCACCACCTTCCTTAGCGCAGACGGAGCGGCAGCTGGGAGCCCGGGAGGCTCCCCAGGCCGCGGTTTTGGGGCCTGAAGCCCCTTTCCCCAGAGGTGCCAGGCGGAGACCGAGCCCCGACGGCTGCCTGGAACAGGGAGCTGGGCCCTCCCTCCCATCGCCATCGCCCCGGGAAGGCTCAGGAAGAAGCCCCGGTAACGGGGCCGGTGTGGAAAGCACCAGCCTGCTCCGCGAGTTGCCCCACGACCCCAGCCCCGGGCAGACCCTGCCGCCTCTCCGCCTCCATTTCCCCGCTTTCTCCATTTCGACTCCGGAGGGATGAATTCCCTCCCTGGGCTCTCCTCCCCTGCGGACACCCGTGTCCGTGGGTGGGGCTGTCCCCGAGCCCGCAGCCGTCCCCCCACGGCTGCTGCAGCCCCGCTGCGGCCGGGGAGGCTCCCGCGGAGGGGAGCGAGTGGGAAGCGCTGCTGCGGCTCGGAAATCCTGGTGGGTTTGGTCGCATCCGTGTCCAGGTGCAATATCCTTGGCCTTGGCAGGGGCCGTGGCACCGGGTTTTTAACCCCGGGTTGCCCGAGCGGCGTGGGGCGGGGGTCTCTGCGAGCTCCAGCTGTTTATTTCTCCCCCCCCGGTGGGGTCATTCCCTCTCTCCAGAAATATACCCCCCCCTCCAAAAATTAAAAAAAAAAAAAAAAAGAAAAATCAAATAGGGGAAAGCAAAGAATGAGATGGAAATATACAAATCAATAGAGACAAATGTCAAGACGTTTTAAAATGACATTTTCATTAACTCCGAGTCACCATATTATGTCCGGTATATTGAATAAAGTACTTATAATATAATTAGGTATAGCGAGATGACGACTGTTACCCAGACCAGCGGCATAATCTTTAACTACTTAACTACTTGATAGACTCATTAATGGACTAATTGATTAGGAAAAGTGTTCCAGCTCCTCCTCTCCCTCTGAGGGGCAGGTGCTGTCCTGTTTTACCACATTAACCTTTTCAGTGCTTTTCAACAGGGTCGCGACACATTACAAATGGTCAGCTTTAATCATGATGTCAGCTCATTAACCCGGAAAGACCCCGCACTGAAATACAATTTAAGAAATCGTCCTTCATCCCGCTCTGCCGCCCGGGCTGGCCCCGCACCCAGACCCCACACCCCTCCCGGGGCGGGGAGCGGGCCAAGGCGGCTCCGAGCAAAAACCGTCCGGGGGATGCGCCCGAGCCGGGAGAGGCCCTGGGCACTGCCAGCCCTCGGCTCCTGCGCGGGGACGGGCCCGGAGCAGGGAGGGAAGGCGACAGAGGGGCCACCCCGCTCCTCCGGCACCCCCCGACGTGACACTGCGGTGGCACCGCTGGGCTGCCGCCCACGGCAGCTCCGTCCCTTCGAAGGCCACCAGCACAGCGTGTCCCTGGCACAGCGTGTCCCTGGCACTGCCCTCCCTTCCCCACGGAGCGGGTCCTGCCCGTGGGAGCCGCACGAGTGGCGGCGGCCGGGCCGAGGGGACGCTGCGGGTTTTGGATGCTGGGCGGGCCGGGAGGGAGAAGCGCTGCGGGCAACGTGGCACGGCTCGGCCGCAGCCGGAAAACCTCCAGATTTCCCTAAAATGGGTATTTAAGCCAAACTTGGGAAGCGGCCGCTCCGCTCGGGAGGGAGGGAAGCCAAGAAGATTCTGCGGGATGCCGCTGTCGGGAAGGGAGGAACGGCGGGTCGGAGCGGCCCA
>VYZP01069273.1:49285-51785 GCA_013400635.1 Hypocryptadius cinnamomeus | reverse complement strand
GATTTGCCGAGCGCGGTTGCAGCAGTAAACACGAGTGCTCGCGGAGTTGCCAACAGCCGAGAAGATCGAAGCAACTTTCTTTGAATCGCCCCCACCTCCCCGACAGAGAGTTTTTGTTTCTGTAAAGATGATTTTCTTTCCACCACTCAAAGCGATTGCTTTCACTCCATCCCAGAGTGATGCGCGATCTCCAGAAACTTTAAGCAGGGCCAAAGGTGCGGGAGGAGGGGGTGGGGGTTCCCTTGGCAGCCTGTTCCGCTCCCGTCCCGCTCCTGTCCCGCTCCCGTCCCGCTCCTGTCCCGCTCCAGGCCGGCGCTCCCCGCCCGGGAGCGGCGCAGCGCAGCGGGGAGCGCCGGGGCTGGCGGAGCCCTCGCTCCTTCTCCTCGAAGGGAGGAACGGAACCCTTCGCTTCGCGTTTCGCTGGATCCTTGAGGGATGGGATGGAGTTTGGGGACATCTTCTGAAGGCTTGAGAAAAGCCTGAGCGCCGGACTCGGCTCGCTGCGGATGCGGGCGGGAAGGAGCATCCCGCTCCGAGCGATCCCTCCCGGCCGGGCTGGGGGAAACTCCGGCTGCGGGAGAGGGGCGGCTCGGGAGGCAGCGAACCGGGCCCACCGGCCCTCGGCCCACGGCCCAGCTTCACCGCCAGGTTTCACAGCATCCGCCTGCTGTCGATCTCGCGGTGTGCAAGGGCAGCGGGAAGCAGAAAAGCTGCGATCTGCTTAGAATGCTTCGTTTCCTTTTTTTTTTTTTCTCCTTAATTAAAAAAAAAAATCTTGGCGAGCCCCATCAACCCCACCAAGATCATCGTTCCCCTGGGAAATGCCCCTGACAGTCCCGGGACGGGCACGGAGAGCCGCTGCCCGCTGCCCGCACCCGCGCAGAGGCCGCGCTGCGGGGCCGGAGCCGCGCTGGTGTCCATCGGCTCCTTCCTCTGCTGGGAAAGGGCCAGGAGGGTCCGGAATCGTTTTCTGAGCACTGACCAGAAATAAATGAGCTTTTTTTCCTTGCCGTTTGATAACATCGTGCTGCCGCGCTGTAAAATGGAAAGACGTATTTACTATGACAACAATATTTTTAATGGGCTGCGAGCGACTTGTCCCAAAGTTGGTACTGCAAACAGCAAAGGCATCGCTCTGTTTGTAGGCGACACAGCCAGCACCGTATTTTGACCCCGAAACTCTGTTTATTTTTCATTTACGACCCATTGCCAGGGTTTTTATCCCAAACGAAAAGAAAACGCGGGATTATCTTTTCGCAACGCTGAGTTTTATTTTGATTTCTTTGGCCCCAAATCCTGCCCTCGGCGCTATCAACACGTCGATTCGGGACAATCTGCGGGAAGCGGAGAGCGATCCTATCTCCAAATAACCCTGCCGGGGTTTGAACACGCGTGACGGCCCCGGCCGTGGGCGCAGGGCTCGGACACGCTGCGGGAGCCCCCCAGGAGGGGGGCGAAGGGGAGGCAGGGGCAGCGCCGGGGGGCGCGGGGGAAGGGGCGGCAGGAGTTCAGGGAAGCCCTCGGGGAGGGAGGCGGCGCTGCCGTGGGCAGGGACCCCCCCGCTGCCCCCTCCGCGGGGCTCCCCGGGAGGCTGCGACCCCTCGCTCGGGGTAAGCCGGGCACGGTGACCCCGCTGCCCATCCATCCCCTTCCCGCCGAGGGAGCCTCTGGATCCCGCTCCAAGGAGCCCCGGCGGGATCGGCTCCGTGCCCTGCCCGCAGCCCCGGCGCTCACAGACAACCCTTGCGTTATTTGTTATGTTGTTTCTACTTTTTTTCATGTTGTTGTTTATTTATCTTTTTTCTTTTTTAATTATTTTTTTTTCCGCCCGAAACCACACTTTAAAAATGATAAGGAACGGGTTTTATTGATTTTTTTTTTCCACCACAACATTAAGTTTATAACAATATAGGCTGTTTTAAAAATAGGACCGATCCCTAACAGAAAGCGAGAGGGCAGAGGGTACAACCGAAATTGGAAAACAAAATTTAAAATCAAACAAAGAAAAGAAACCAACCAACCCAAACCCTTGGGAAGACAGCAAACAATTGTCAGACAACAGGTGAGCAGACACTAAGACAGAGAGAGACTAGAGGTGTCCACTCCTCACTTGATTTCTGCCTATTAAAATCCACATACTCAATGGACTTTAGAAGAAAACTGTACATCATATCAAATAAATTAAAATTACCCTAAAGTTGATTGTCCTTCACTTAAAGCGCCCAGCTCACCGAATCTCCCTTATTTATTCGCATAAGCCGGGCCGATGCTAATTCCCATGCCCTGCTCCTCTCTTCTCACTTTCCTTCGCTTTTAATTATTTTTTATTTTATTTTGCACAACATGAAGAAACGCAATTTTACAATGCTAAAAACCCTTTCCTCACCATTCAAATAAAAGCAGTGCTTTAAGAATCGTCGTACAATATTGCACAGTTCAAAAGTACAATAATATTATTAATAATAATAATAATTAGTATTACAAAAGAAAGCAAAAGGGC
>VYZP01069273.1:35790-46213 GCA_013400635.1 Hypocryptadius cinnamomeus | reverse complement strand
GGAAGGAAGGAAGGAAGGAAGGAAGGAAGGAAGGAAGGAAGGAAGGAAGGAAGGAAGGAAGGAGCCATTCATCCATCTAAACATCTGGAATACCTTTGAGCAAGCACTGCAAAAATTTGCCCCGGCACACTCTGGACTCAGACCTGCTCACACGTGCACAGGGGGCCACAGTCTCTACTGAACATTTTAATGGCTTGATCAAATCTACCTGATTTTTCTTGCTATTTCGTTGTAAAGACACTCACTTGGCAATTTGAAGCAAGACATTTTTTTATCTGAATCAAACTGCCCAGGAGTCTTTCCTCCTCCTGAACACTTGGGGTTATAAATAGAGGGAGAATTTGTATAGGACCAGTCACACAAGATTTTTGGCTGCAACAGACATGGTGTTTCATGTATCTTCCACACATCTTGGGGATGGGGTCTCAGCAATTAATAGTTTACAGAAATATTCTGCTATTAACAACTGTTTTTTGTTCTTGCTCTCGTTAACAATTTAAAGCACCTGGCAAAGTAAAGGTCATTGGGAATTTCTCAAAGAAATGCTGTTTCTCTGGGAGTATCCCTCAACTCTGGGGTGAAACGTACAGACAGAAAATAGTTTCTATTCCGAAAACAGCCAATAGCCACCAAACTCAGGCTCCTGGGCTAAAGCTCTGTGCTAAATGTTTGCAGCTCTTACACGAAAAACCCAGGGTGAAAAGTTCTTATAGAAGACCTCAGTGCATTTCTTCATCTCAGTGAAGATTTTATTTAGATATGAGTCACCAGAATAGTTCTATACTGAAGCTCCCACTCTTTTCCATCCATCTTTCACTGCTTTGGTAATTATGAGATCCTAATCCCTTTGGAGTCCCTCAGGGCAAACAATTCACGGTAGAAAGCCAAGCAAGGACAAAAAAATCAAACCAGCCTCTGGTTAACTTAAAAGAAATTCCCACTTTGCAATTCTTCACTACAAAACAAACAAACAGACAAAACCCTGCAGTGTTCTAAAAGAGCATTTCTCTGTCTCTTTTTTTTAAGGTCCATAGATTTCTTGCTTATTTATGTATTTTATTTATTCCCCCTCCCCAGAAATATCTGGATGTTAAAGACTGGTATTGACCATTCCCCCCTTGCCCACTGGTGATGGAGCTGAGTGGATTTTGCTGCAGTCTTTATTTCTGTTTCTAGACTTTCACTCGTACCATTCTATTGTAAACAGATAATTATTATTTCATTAGTGTTGCAATTCAGAATTAATTGGCTAATTTACACACGGATCAATTGTATAAATGTGATGTTTGTGATAGGTGCTTGATATGATTTAAAGTAATTGTTTATTTTCGGGTTTTGGCTGTATTGTATTGCAAAGTGATTTATCTCCTTATTTATCCTGTCTCAGCACTGCCTCTTCTTTTTCATTATTTTTCTAAAGAGCTACACTCCTGCTAGGCTGGAGCATGAACCCGTGTGCTGTGATTCTGTGGTGCCCCACTGCTCCAAAAAGCCCTGGCTTGCAGCCTGGGCTGCCGAGGGTGTGCAGAGCACAGCAGCCCTGCTTCCCTGGCAGGAATCACCCACTGCAGCCCCTGATTCACCCAGATTCTTGTCCCATCTTTATCTGCCACCCCTGAGCGTCCCCTCTGTAAGCACAGGTGGCAAACTTTGGGTCACCTTGGGTTCAGCTTTCTCTTTTCCATCCTGAGGAAAGGGCAGGGCTGAGTTTCCTTGTTCCTTTATTTGTCCAAGTGGGAGCTCTCCTGAAGAAGTTTGCACATCTGGGCTTCCAGATATTGTGGGGAAGCAGAATTCCAGCCAGGCACTGCTTGGTTCCATGGCTAACACTAAACACACTCCCACAGGAGAATGCTGAGGCACCTCCTGGCATCAGAGTTTGGATGTCCAGAGGGAGAAGGAAGAAAGGATAAGACATTTAACAGCTTTCCCCACACAGAAGCACTCCTTTCCCAGGCAATCAAAATGAATCCTGCCACCATCAGATTTTAGAGCTCCTGTCACGCCGTCCAGGCATATAAACACAATTTTGTGAATGCCAGAGATTAACTGCTGTGGAGTCCGAGCTGTTCTCAATGGGTCTCCATTTCCTATTGCAAATCCTTTCATATTATCAGGGCCTTTTTAAAATCTGAGTTCTTCAGTGTTTCTCTGTCAGTCTTTCAAGTGCTCCTTCTGAAATGCATGGCTGGAAACAAACAGAGCTTGCCCAGAGAAGGGATGCTACTTTCTCATCAAAAGGAATGTCACTTGTGGGATGGATTTGATAAGGATGTTTTATTCAAGACTGGAAAAACTACAAGGGAGTTATGCTTGGAAGCCTGTCTCAGGTTTCCCCAGGCTGAGTGGATCAGGGTGTATGAGATGTGTGTGGGTTGAGAGGTATTTTGGAACAGTTAAAGTCATTCCCTTATTATGCCTTACAATGGCATTTTTGTACCTTTAAATGGAAGGCATTGTTAGTCTCTGTTTTCCAGTGGCTTCCTGGCAAGCTGAGAGTTCTCCCTGACAAATATTAGAATCTCTAGTGCTTGAAGAAAGCAGGTTGTTCAATTTATCAGACTTTTATTTCTGAGGCTCATCACAGTGCTGTGTCTGACTCACCGAGATGGCATTTTTACCAGAAAAGGGGAGAAATCTCTGGGTTGTGATGTTTTTGTGAAACAAGTACTGCTGCAAATTCCCTGTAATTTGGAGTAAACCACAGGGACAGAACTGATGAGGTGATCTAAGCGCAGTCTTTGTCTCACAGAGCACTACACAGGTACTCTCTAGAATGTGATAAGACTCTCTGATCTCATCACAAACTCATACCACATATCCTTTGCTTTTGTCACTTTGTCTTGCCCACCAGAATAATTTCTAGAAGGTTTCATCACCCTGGTATTAGTCATGTGGGCACAATTTATCACTTCCACAGGTGAACTCACTGAATGGAGGTCAGCTAAGTACACTGGAGGAAATTCTTTGTGAGAAGTATCACTGGAGGATTTGAAGGCAGAGCATTTGCTGTTCTTTAACATCTTATCCAAACATAAACTTCAGCTCATCTTTCAAAATCTGTCAGGATGGAGACACCCAAAGAAAAATGAATAGATGGTGGCTTTGCAGCTTTATATCTGAAGCCCAGTGCTTTTATAGCTGGTTGTAAACTCTGAATCATGTAAAAAAGTAAAAACCAGGACTATGTAAACATCAGGATTGGTGAAATCCTAAATAACCAGATGTGGCCATAAATAAGTCATTTATTAAATCCACAAAGGAATCCTGTCACCACACCTGAAAAGTGCTGAGTATTTCCAGTTCCTTCTGAAACAGAAAAATGCTGCAGAGCTCTATGGTGGCTGTGGCTAGAAAAGAGGAGTTCTGAGCCACACTCAGCTTTCAGATCTCAGATCCAAACTGTCCATTTGCAGAGAGCCAACAGAGAGCAGAGCAGATCCAACGTTTGTGTGCAGGGCAGCTGGATAATGTGCAGTTTTAGGAGTTCTTAAATAATCATTGATTTCAAAAGTGTTACAGCCCATTGACTCAAAAACCAGCTGCTTAGAAAGTCTCTCATGTTCCTATCACAGATCCTTGGCAATTGTGGGAGAGTTATTCTGGATGTACCTACTGAACATGAGCTGTGCTCTGAATTCCATGGAAAGATCCTCAGATCACCCTCATTTCCCTACTAATGTTTGCTGCAGCTGGCATGACAGCTGAACCAGCTTGTTCTGAGTCAGCAGATCCCCAAAATAGCTCGAGGTTTTGCAAAATAAATGAATGATGGGGTCGTTTTGTGCTTCCACAAGAGCTTCTTTGTCAAAACCTCCGTGTGTTTTGCACTTATTAATGACTCTGCCAGTCCCCAGGGAAGGCTGCTCCTCAGGGAAGCTCCGTGTTCCAAGAATCCCAGGGAGCCAAAGTGATGCTCACACCACAGGAGGCTCCTCCTCCCTCGTTTGGCTGAGGAATCTCCAACGTTTCTTGTCCTCAGATATTCAGAGTTAAAGTTCTCCCGTTGCTCCCATGGTTGCACAGACTCTGTTCTACCTGTTCTACAGAGAAAAGAATGGTTTTGGGCTTCTTTCTACACAACCTTCCTGTAAATTGCAGGGAAAACTTTATCCTAGGCAACAAAGTTGCTTATTTCTAAATATATTAATATAAATGCACAACTTCACATTATTAAAACAGAGCATCAGAGGCCAAGAAAGGACTGCACAAATTTCGCATCATCCTACTTTGAGCCACAGCTTTACATTGAAGTTTTTCTTTGTTGTTGGTTTATTTTCATTTTTCTTTTTTAAATTTTTTGCATTGCTGCTGTTTTAAATTGTACCATTGAAAAATTTGAGATCTATTAGAAAACCAAGCATTATACAGAAAATATTTTTAATGCATTTTGGTTAAACATTAGCAATACACATCAGAAACTCAACAGTAATAAACCTGGTGGAAGCAATGCTGGTGGAGAGCAGGAGAAGGATTGAATGCAGGTTGTGCAAAACTTCTGACACCGTCACATCATAGTTACATCTTTTTTTGGACAAGAGATGATTCCCTTTGGAATTAAGACACAGGGATCCAACCAGTTCAGAGTGTTGGCTTGAAACTCCTTCCTCATATGAAGATATGAAAAGCAGCCATGAAGCACTGACAAAACACAGCCAAGGGTGATTTTTCCCACATCATTTTACATTAGCAGATTTTTGGCTTGTCATTAAGGATCTGTAAATAATATCAGGAAAAAAAAAACCCAAACCAAAATGATCAAAAGGGACTGTGTGCAGTTAAACACCTTGTTCAAAGTGACAGATAAGGCAAATAATAATAAAAGATTATGCATGACAGAAAGTGGAAGACTTCCAGCTAGGTATAGACATGAAATGCAACACATTTAAATAATGTTGGGTATCTACAGAGCAATAGAATTGTCAAAACAACAATTTTTACATAGAAATAAACCTTAGCTGTTTCTCCTCAGCAGCCTGATGTGTATCCTTGCTGTGTGCTGTCATTCCCAGAGTGTGACATCTAACTTATGTGTGCAATGACAAAAACCCTCACCACGTAACACAACCCACCCAGACCACATGTTACCTTAAATATTCCAGTCAGGAAAATCCTGTACAGTACACATCACGCTGCCACAAGAGTTTTGTTGTGGATTGCTGTGCTGGAGAGCTGCAGTGGGGTGAAGAATAGAGGAAATGCAGAAAGACTCGAGGGCCAACGTGTGAATGACACCTCTGCCTTTTGTTTGTTTGTTTGTTTGTTTGTTTTTTGGCAGGCAGGGCTGCTCCGAGGGAGATGATGAGGCGCTATCTCCCCAGTCAGAGATCCTGATTTGATTCTGCTCTGGCCACGGTGCTTGTAAAGCACTGAAAGTGATCAGAGAGAGCAGAGCCCTGATCAGGATTTCCAGATGCCCTTGAGAATGCCTTTCACCTTCACGATCAGGCTCTGAAATGATAATATATTGATCAGCAGCGTGACACACGCAGGGGTATTGATAAGCAGCGCTGATATTTTCAGGTGACAAACAAGGATGGGGGAGGCGATTAGTTTAAATATCTCCAGCTGGGAAACTTGTGCCATGTTGGCCACCAAAAGGTCTCTGCTTTTTGTCTGGGAACAGATTTCCGTCTGAACCCGCGGAGATTAATTTCTGGAGTGGTTGTACTAACGCTAATAAACACAAACCCAGCAGTGGGTGCACGGACGGAGCGCTGGATGCTCCCGCTCGCCCTTCAGCACCACGGGCAGCGCCGGGAGCGCCTTCCCGCAGGGCTGGGAGCGGGATTCGCATCCTCCGGACATCCCGGGATAGCGCTGCCCTGAGCGGGATGAAGGGCCAGAGCTCCTATGTGCTCCTGAGGTTGTAAAAATTAAAAAAAAAAAAAAAAAAAAAAAAAAAAAAATAAGGGGTTTTCTANAAAAAGAATTAGAGGTTTGCTACTATTGTAAAAGCTCCAAACAACCAAATAATTAACTGTATCTAAACCCTGAGATTACAAGTTAAATCCAGGACCCTTTGTTCCCCAAACTTTCTCAGACAAATTCAAGAGAATTGCATCTCGGGTTATTTTAATATCAAAGAATCATAAGAAGACGTGAGAATTGTTTTCCTTTCCTACAGTGTTGATGCATCGCCCTGTTTATCCCCCAGCTGGTATTTTTTGTACTTCTCAGGGATATATCAAAGTTTATGCAGTATGTGTAACTCGGAGGAGATGGAAAAGGCATTGACAATATTAATTGTTTCATAAATAGTGTCAGATAGGATATGCTTTTTATAACCTTGGTTTAAACCCTGTTAGTGAAAAACCAATACCCTGCCATTTGTTTATACTTTTCTTGGCGTACAAGGCAGATATATTAGAGAGAATGAAGCCAATAAAAGGTTACAGGCAGCCTTTTCCACTCTCAACTTCTAGGCATGGCCCCTTTTTCAAAAGAAAACTGTCTTTTATTTTGGAACATTATAACCATTCCACCTGTCTGTAAAAATGAATGAAGAACCAGAAATTACAAAGGAGAAAATAGAAAGGACCCTTTGCTTTTAGGTGAGCACTTCTTCACACAAGCAATTCCACAGGCTCCACCACGAGCAATTCCATGCCTCCACAAGTACCTGCTGAGGCAGAGGCAGGAAGGGCTCCACCAGCCAGCCCAGCACTGTGGGGATGTCTGGGGCAAAGCTGCCTCAGAGAAAAAGGCTCAGCATCGAAAAAAACCCTCACTTTTTTTTGGTGTTCTTATTTGGATCCAAGAAGTTTATCACAGAACAAGTCCTGAGGGTGGAAAGAGGAACTGCAAACAATCCCAAAGGCAGCACATGACTGAAAGTTTGAGATAAGGAAAGCACTCTGCAAATTAATTACTGGAGGTTTTGCAAAAGTTTTTAATCCAAGCAATGGTAAAAGAGACTGCTGAAAAGACCCTTTGCACTGCAAGCATTTTATTCCTTTTATTTCCTTTATTCAGCATTTTAGTCCTGGCAGGAAGGGACAAGGAGGTAGGTTATGGTGGGTTTACCTGGTAGGATGTGGTGGGTTTGCCTCTGTTTTCATTTTAAAATGTTTAAAGTGTTCAAAATGTTTTAATCATGTTCTATGCAGTGCCACATGCAAAAGAAACACAACTCTTGCACATCTTTAAACGAGAGTTTCAGTGCTGTCGTGTTCTGCTATGTTAATATTACAGTTTTGGAAGATATGTAGCATAGCAGCAACTAACTGAGGGCTGGAACATTGGAAACCAAGAGAGGAAAGAAAGAAATGCCATTCAATATTGCTGGAAATGCCATAGAAATTCATGAAAATGTCCTGTGCATGGTTTTTTTTCATAGCATGAAATGGCCAGACTGCAGCCTTGAGTCCCTTCTGCAGGATGCCAGAACAGCAGTTATCCTTGGGATAGGCACTCCCTGGGTTTCCCCTTGGTCTGTGCACAAGGAATGTGAAGCTTGATGTCCTGGTTTTCAGAGCAGCTCTGCATGGATCATCTCCTACAATTTCAGGAACTTCTGTGCAGAATCAAAGGTGGCAAAGCCATAAAATTCCTGGCCAGAGGGAACACCAAGGCATGGTCCTTTCTCCCTTTCAGCTGCAGAGGGGAGGAGGCTTTGCTCAACAATCACTTTTAATCCAGACCTATTTGTTGCTCAGGCTGCAATAAATCAGGAGTATCTGACTTCTTCAGCGTCTCTCACACCCAGAACCCAAAAGGTTTTTAGGAACATGCTCCAGAGAAGTGGAAACTTGCTGAAAAACAGAAGAAGAAAAGCCAGAGGTACCTGTGGAGGCACAGGGTGTTAAAGCCAGGCAGAGATCAGATTTTTCATTTGCTTCCCAGCCTCTGCACACCCAGACTCCAGCAATAGCTGGAGAGAGGACTGTCAGATACCTACAGAAATAAAGAAAGCAGTAAGAATAAAGAAAGCAGTAAGAATAAATTCTGTCTGGAAGGTGCTCCCACGTGTTGTTCACAGCTGATTGTAGCTTAGCCCTGTGGTGTGTGTAACCTTGTGTTTGGGACAAGAGAGAAAGAACCACCAGAGTCCTCCCCCTTGAATCCTCCTGTGATCTGGTCAGAGGGAAGAGATCAGGGTAATGGAAAGTACACTTTAAAGAGCCATGTTTCACCCCTTTTCCAGCACAACTTTTTCCAGTTGCTCTGGAAGGCCAACAGAGACAAGAAGGGAGAATTTTCCCCCCTCAGTGCAAAAGCAGATGTGACAGCTGGCAGACTCTGTGTGAAGTCTTCACCTAAATCATGTTAATCTCGCTGTTAAACTCCACTCTCCAGCTCCAGGCTTAGAGAACACAGTGCAGCCCACCCATGGCACCAAGGCTGACCCAGCACCACCCTTTTGCCACTCCCCACATCTGCTGAGCTGGTCTGAAACACCATGACCAAATCCCATTTCCAGCCTTGCTCCTCAACCTGCCAATCCTAATGACTTGCAATTAAATCAAAGCCTTCCTCACGCTCTGGGGCTCCCTGCCCATCCTCCCTGCGAGGCTGGGGCTTTAATTTCACCCTTCTCACAGCAGCAGGGTTATGACTCACGTGCTGTGGGAAGTAATGATGATCCAGAAAGCAAACGGAGGTGGGCACTGAAGGAGAAATCACTTATGCAAATAGAAATATTTTCAATAATGATCAACAGCATGAGAAAGAATATAGGAAAAATTACATTAGGCAGAGGAGTTTCATTTTTAAAATGTTCCCTAAGTGCTAGAAATCTTCCCATCTTCATTTTTCCCTTTAAACTCTGTCATTTGTACAGCCTATTAACCTTTAACTTTATGACTATCCTAACGTGAAATACTGGCAGCATTTAAGGCTGAGAATACTAGAGAGCTACCTTGCTGGTTGGCAACAGAGGTGAAGCACTTTCTTTTAAATCAGTCATTTTTAATATCAGTCATATACACACAGCATCAGAGACACTATTTTTAGATTCACTGGTGTTACCTATAATAAATGCTCTACAAACCCCAGAGATCTTACAGAGTCCTTCTTGTCTGTCCTCTCTCAGTTCATCCCCCTAATTGTAGCCTTCAATTCTGCTCAGAAGTAGAGGAGAAAATTAAATCAAATCACTTCCTTCAAACTCCCTCTTTCCTGCTCTTAAAAAAGACAAGGTAAAATTAATTATTTGTGTTTACCAGAGTGGCTGAGAAGCGGAGCTGAGGCTGAAACTTTGTGGTGTGAGGCCCTGAACCAGTTTTTCCAGCCTTTTCTGCCCTGCAGAGCTGGCGTGGGGCAGGTGAGGAGGGGTGATTGAGTGACTTCCAAAAGGTGGTGATGAAGTGGCTGGTGGGTGGTGAGAGCTGGGGCTGCATCGATTCCACCCGGGGCAGGGATGGGAGAGCTTCAGCACGGAGCTTGTGAGGTTTTAATTGTTCCCATCAGTTCAAACCACAGGCGTGACAAGGGCTGCTCAGACCTGAGGACAGGAAGCTCTGTTGTTTGTAGCTAAATCTCAGTGATTAAACAGCAGCCAGGGATGAGGGGGGATGATCTCTTGGGAATCTGCTGGAATTTGAAATGTAAAGAACTCTTAGAACTTTGGGGTTGTAAGTTAAGGATGAGTCCATAAAACGAAATATTTGAAGATTAGGTCAAAATCATAAATATCCTTGTTAGCAATATTTTATTAATCAATAACTCCTTAAAAGGTTTTATAACTGAAAGCCTTGTAGCTTTCTGAACCATACTATAGCAATGTAACGAACTCACCATTCCTACCTATGTAAAAAATAAGAAAATAAACCATATCATCAAAAAATCAGGAGTCTCCTCTCTAACTTATTCAAAATTCCTTCAAAAATGCCCATAGGAATCTGCTGGCTCTCCTTCCTGTCAGTGAGGGCATTCCTCGAGGGCTGAGGGCATGGGGCATCACTGTGGCCTGGGAGAGCTTCCAGAAGGAACTTCCAGCTGGAAAGAACAGCCAAAGCTGTTACACTGCTGGCTGGGAAAACATTTCCTCAGAGCTGAACCGCCAGGATTTACTGACACAAAGCCTTCCCCTCTTGCCCTTCTCTCTCAGAGCCAGCAAACCTTCGAGCAGCTCAGCAGGGAGCCCTGGAGCAGCCCCCAAAAGCCAGTTTTCCAGGCAGGAGACAGTGCCTCTCTCCTTAATCACAAAATACCCAACCCTGAGGAGCAAGAGCAGGACCACAGTGGCCCTGGCTGCCCAGCCCTTCCCTGCACACCTCGGGGTGGGCAGGAGGAAGCCCGGGGCTGCACAAATGTCCCCCTTTGTCACCTCCAGGGCATGGTGCTTGTAGTTCTTTCTAGGGTCCCTGGACAGAGGAGGAATGATTGAATCTGACTCCATATTCTTAGAAGGATATTATATTATATTATATTATATTATATTATATTATATTATATTATATTATATTACATTACATTATAT
>VYZP01069273.1:32500-35712 GCA_013400635.1 Hypocryptadius cinnamomeus | reverse complement strand
ATATAATATAATATATATTTATTATATTATACTATTTTACTATACTATTATATAATATTAGAATGTTATTCTAAAGAATAGAGAAAGGATAGAGACAGAAGGCTAGAAAGAATGATCATGAAAACTCGTGGCTCTCTTCCAGAGTCTCAACACAGCTGGACAGTGATTGGTCATTAAGTAAAAAAAAATTCACATGAAACCAATGAAACAATCACCTGTTGGTAAACAGTGTCCAAATACATTCCAAAGCAGCAACACACAGGAGAAGCAAATCAGATAATTATAATTTTCATTTTTCTCTGAGGCTTCTCAGCTTCCCAGGAGAAGAATCCTGGTGAAGGGATTTTCCAGAAATGTGGCAGTGACAGGTGAAGGACACAGGCAGTGCTCGTGCTGCTGTGTTGCAGCTGTGACAAGGGTTTCAACCAGGAGGTTTGACTCGGATGCAAACTCGCTTCTGAGAGTTTCTCTTAGGGATTTTCTGCTCTCAGCACTGCTTCCCTGAACCTGAGAAAGGTCTGGCTTCTTTCCCCTCTCACTGGAGCTGCAGTCTTGCTTTTGGGCAGAAATGATCAGACAACAGCCCAGGCTGAGCAGGAGCTCTGGGAGGATTTTTGGCAACGGATCAAATTCAATCAGGGAAAATAAATATGTGGGACAGCTAAAGATCTGAGCACTTCTTGGTCAAAGGAGGAAATCCAAGCTTGCTCTTGCATCCTGTGTGCACCCTGTCCTGCAGTTCTCCAGCCCGTCCTTTCTACTCCTTTGAGTAGAAAGTATTTTTGAGGTGGGAGAAGAAGCAGGAAAGCCTCTCTTTTCACTCATATTCTCTCGGAGCCATCTGCTCAGAACACTTTCAAAATGAGGCAGAAGAAGCAGCTGGAATTTATATTTATGTTGCTGTCTAGGTTTTCCAGCAGCCTCTGCCCAGAGCATTAATGAAATGGAGCTCAGCACACAGCAGGCTTTCCTCAGGTGCCAGCACAGCTCCTGCAGGGACAGCTGGCACGTGCCACCACGCCCAGCACACCCCTGTCACCCCCTGCTTCTCGGGACCTCCTCTGGTCAAGGTGATCCTGAGAACGTGTGAAAGTCTCTTTTCCTCCAACCTGGCTGTCAAAGAAGGAGTCAGAAGTCCTCAGCTGTGGGTCTCAAGGTTGTTTATTATCTATTATCTAGAATATTTTCTCTCTGGCCTGCCGAACTCTGTTCAGCAGGCACACTCCGGGCACACTCCCTGCCTTCGGGGCTGGTGTTGTCTTTTATACCACAAACTACGTATACTTTATTTATGATTATTTTCCAATAGCTATCACCTATGTTAGACTGTCTACTTCTATTCTAAACCAAACTAAAAGTGCCAACATCACCCAGAAGATGGAGGCTAGGAAGAAGAAGGAAGAAGGACAGGACAATGCTCCAATCCCTCCCTCTTGCCTCCTTAGACCCCCATAGTAAAATTCTTCAAAATTTCACCTTTCACCCTGTGACAACTACTGTCATGCTACTTAAACTTTTGTGACTTGTAATTCTTCATATAAGGTTGATAATTTGCTCCATGGGTTGAGATCAAATTCCCAAGTGCCTTTGGCTTCCTGCCAGGACTCCTGATTCCCCTGCCCGGGTCTCGAGCTATCCAGGGCACCAGAGGGATGTCCTGGGTTCTGACTCCTGCTCTCACCGAGGGACCTGAGGAAACCGCCAAAACCCCAGCACATTCAGCCACCTCCCCATGGAGCTGCTTCTCCAAACTCCAGCTGGGTTTTTAGAGACATGATGAGTTTAGGAGTGCTCCTGGGCCCTGTTGATTTTAATGCAACAATCAGATGTTTAAAACTTAGCTTGTGTTTAATTGCTGCTCTGGATAGCAGCAGCAGGATCTGGTGCTCACACGCCTCACTGACCCAGTGCTGGGAGAGAAACGTGGCACCAGCCTCACAGCAAGGTGGCATTTGTCCCAAAACTGAAATCAGATGATCCCAATTCTTCTTTTTTATTTTAAAAGTAGGTATATATTATTGTCTCTGCTTTTTATTAAGAGATGGGACTAATGCTGGGTTAAGAATGATTTGTTGCTCAGATAAACATCAGTTTCAGAGTTGTGAGATTTTAAAGGAGTAAGTAGTTGGTTATAGCTCAAAAGTAGCCACAAGTTTTTTGTTATAATATATACCTTTCTAATCTAATGAATGGATGCTACAAGGTTTATTTTGGTTTTTTTTGATTTACCACTTTTACTTAATTTTGTTGTACTGTAGATGCTTTTGCCTAATGGGTTTTTGTCTCACATGCACACATATGTTTCTATAATAATTTTAAACTCTTAACTTACCCTGTATAGCTACTCTTACATTATAAACCCTTCACCATCTTATCAACACAGTTTCTCACTTAAGGCATAATTTTTCTTGCAACTATAGAAACATAAGTTTATTATTTTTCTGCTTAATATCTGCGTGTTTTATTTTTACATCAATCTAAGTTTCTTTTAAGGGTATAGATCAAGCTCTTCAGTGGCTGCAGAAGTCTCTGTTTTTCTGATTCCCACAGGTACAGTTTCCTAAAAGGAAGGTAAGCACAACTGAACTTGGAAGGGAAACTATGCAAAGCTGCTTGTTAATTTAGCTCCCACTCTCAGGTATTTCATTTTTGGCATTTTCCTAAAGTTTTCATCTCTCCTAGTCTTGTTTTATGGTTAGTATAAGGCCAGCCTGAAAGATAATATATTGTGACTGTTATATTATTTATTTCAAAGCCAAGTTATTGATTATTGCAGGCTGAAAATGACAAATGGCATCTGAGAAAGGCATGGTCAGCGAGTTCTATTAAAGAAATGATAGTATTGCTCATGGATTGTTAAAAGGTTCAGTTTAGATACTTTATAGGTTTATATCCATCACTATTTAATGACCAAATGATGAAAAATACGAGTCACAGGGACAATTTCTTTCTGTTACAGTTTTATGTTTAAGCAGTTAGCAAAATAAGAGAAAATTTTTGTGCTGAGGGTTTATGCCCCCAGACCTTGTAATCTAGGACTGAGCTTGATTATTTGAAAGGCAATGATTCAATGCAGGTGACTATTGTGGAGCTGGGGCACACTGGAGTGGATCAACTCCTCCCTGTGCAGAAATGCTGGGGATGGGATGGAGATCCAGGGAGGCAGGAGGGGTGTGGGGGGTCCATTGTGTTACACCCCCCAGCAAGGAACC
>VYZP01069273.1:0-27500 GCA_013400635.1 Hypocryptadius cinnamomeus | reverse complement strand
CAAGGGCAGGTGACAAAGCAGAATGGCAAAAAGTGGAGAAAGGGCATTTTCCAGGGCATTGCACAGCAAGAAACCATTCCTGACATGTGAAACTTTGATTATTATGCTAACTTTCAAAAAGAAACAAACCCACCAAAGGTCTGCTACTGTGCTGTTCCCACTGCTCAGTCCTACTCTCTTCTTCTGTTCCAGGGTCAGTGGCAGCACCAGGAAATCTTCTGAAAGTCCTCAGCTGCAGTCACAATTTTAGAGGAGCCTTCCCAAAGTGTCCCAGGAATCTTATAGGGAAGCAAAGACGTGCTGCAAGAGAGAGCCTGAAAAGCATCCTTTTAATTTTACCTGTTATAATTCCCACAGCCTCGACTCCAGCTTTGCTGAACAGAATCCCATCACCAAAAACCACAACCTTCTTCTTAAAAAATGCTTTAAAACTCCATGGATGGTGAAATTGCTCACTGTTCTCTAGCTGGCAGCAGATTTGGAGACTTGCTGGCTGTGGAGAGCCTGCAGCTCCTGGGCTTGGTGGCCAGGTCCCCAGGCTGCCCTGTGCTCCCAGAGAGCAGCAGGAGCCTTGCTGGTGGCCTGGAGGGCCCCTGGGGCACAGAGCCCCTACACCAGGATGCCCTGTGTCAGTTTATGGCCAGCTCAGTCCCAGGCTGGATGGGGATGGTGACAGAAGGATTTCTGCCTCCTCTCCAATCTGCCTTTCAGATCTACTCCACAACTGGCTGCAAGCCATTATTCCCCCAACTGTAGCTGCTTTTTAAGCCCTACAGCTGCTCTGCACCATCCTAACCACCTCTCTGATTGTTCATTAGGGACCTGCAATACTCTTGGTTTATTCCATTTACACCTGGATTTAACTAACCTGGGCTTTGTGCCCCGTCACCTCTTCATTACGGGGCTGAATGGCTTCCTGAGGACCAAACCATGCAGAGTCTTGGGCGCCTTCCCTTCCCATCCATTTCACTTAGGCACCTGCTCTCCGTGGAAATTGAGGGCCAGCTCGGGCTGGGTGAGTCCTGAGCTCAGGTTCTGCACTCAGAATCTTCATCTGCAGCAAGCAGGGCTGCACGTGGCTGGGCAGGAGGCAAGGCAACGTGTGCGTGGCCATGGAGGGCCGAAGGGCTAATCGGGGATCAATAATCACAATGATCCAGGAAACTGCTTTGGAATATTTAATCAGGGGCAACAATTAAGGTTCTTTTAGATGTTGTGAATTCAAAGCCTCGAATCCAAGTCGAGTGTTTTAAGGATTGCACAGGTTTCCCCAAATGATGCCTCCTCCCTCTCCAGCTCAGCTGCCTGCAGAGCCAGCACAGAAACAAAGATCACATGAAACTGAAATGAACTTTTCTCCTCTGCCAGTTCCTCATCACTTTTAAATAATGCCCAGCTAAAGATAAAATTTATAATTTAATTGGCATGGTAGCCAGGCATTAAATGCTTCCCAAGGAAATTTTGGATTTTATAAAGCATAAAGATCTGCCAGAATTCCTCAGCTGAAGTGCCATTGGGCCTTTTGGCTTTGTTTCTCTAAATAATATTCAGAGTTTGAAAGTGAAGAAGAATATTTGCTTCCTGGTAGCCTGAATTCCACCAAGATACAAATCTCTGTCTCTTTGAGAATGATAAAAGGAGTCAGGCAGGGTATTGTATACCATCCTGCATTAAGAAAAACTCGATGTTTTAAGGCCATCTGTATTTAGATCCAAGGACAGATGAGACATTTAAGTTTTAGTAGCACTCAGTTATACACCTGACATAGAGAAATGGCTGCAATCCTTTTTATCAGGCTGGAGAATAGGCATTAAATGACAAAATATTAGTCAGGCCATAGATCCCTGAAATGTATAAGTTCTGCAGCAGCTTCATTAAATCTGTTTTTTTTCAGAGAGGAGAGAAGGGCCTGGTACAACATCACCAGCATTTGAGGCATTGGGCTTTTACAGATACTTCATCCATCTGTCTATTTTCATATTTATTGTTTTACCAATCACTTCATTCATCCATCTGTTCATCTGTGTAAACCCATTTTTTTAAATTTTAATTTTTATTTATGGACTGACCTTAATAAACTCCCCTCAAGTAGCGCGTGTTTATCACTGTCACGGATGAAAACGTTATTAATGACAGGAGGGCCGCGCGGGGACCACGGGCGCCCTTTAAATTCCTTTTCAGCTGGCTGGGCTGCAGCCACTCAGCTGGGAGGGGGTGGCTGGATCGATAAGGTCGGAGTTCAGGCACTGGTCCCATCTCCTCCATCATCCCCATCGCTGCCAGCCGACCCTGCCTGCAGGTGGAGCGGGGGCACCTCGGTGCCAAAGGCTTTCCTGCCCCGTAGGAAAAGCTGGGGGCAGCCTGGGATGGTTATTTTGGGATTTGCACAAGGGAACACGTGGGGATCAAGGCAAGGGGGAGGCCCAGGGTGTTTGGAGGCTCAGGGCTTCAGCTCTTCAGGGAAATTCTGGCTGAGCATAAACTGGGGATGCACCGGTTGTTAAATGCTCTTTACGCTCGCGAAGGAAGGGGAGGTGAGTTGGTTTGAGCACAGCCACCAGGGCTGTACTTTCAATCCAGCCACCCAAACTGCTTTAATCTCCTCGAGCCAGGGCTGCTCACCACAGCAGAGGCACCTGCAGCAGCCAGGGTTCCCACACCACACCTGGTTTGGGCACCGAGCCTCCTCTTCACAGGTGCACAGCTCCCAGTGCCCTTCAGAAAATGTTGTTTGCTACCTCTGACCATGCCCATCCCTAATTTCTCCCAGCAATATGGGGGATAATGGGGGATAATTCCATGGAAGGTGCTGAGAGTGCCGAGAGTGCCTCGAAATTACGCACCCATGGATTAAGAGCGTTTCGAATTTATGACAGGCAATAGTCACGAGGTGGCTATAAATGCTTTACGGGTTCACTTCGTTGACATAAAGCCTAACCTTGCCACAAAAATACATTTTTATTCCGCTGGCTTAAAGCAGGTTTGACAAATACTCTCCAGGATAACTCAAGCCTCGCGTTTTATCTTTGCTTGGCCCAGGCGCTGGCTGCGACAGAGTTTTGTCATAAAAGATGGAGCTCTGAGGCTGGGGACATTCTTGGCTTCATGGCTTCATCTCACCTCCCAGCTCATTAGAAACCTTGGGCTCCTGCCTAGCATTTTATTTTGACATCAGAGGTGTAAATCAAGTCATAAACATATTTAAACTAATGTTGTTGAAAATCCGTAATTCTGACAGCGAAATGAGCGGCAAAAAGTGCATATAATATTTGGTGACATGTAATTTTAACTTCATCCCGTCCCTTTGCTTTTGAGACATTGTTACCTGCAGGATAAGGCAATAAAATAAGGATGTACAAGAATGTGTCAAATGTAGGGCTTCCCTAAATTACACTCTCAGGCACAGATTAATACATTTAATACATTCCAGTCATGAGTGAAGTACTTATAGCAGAACAACTGCTCCTTCAGTGATATCATTCACTGGAATGAACTACAGCTAACAGTGACAAGCTGGAAAAATGCCCCCACTTTTCAAACTGTACAAATGGCATTTGGACACAGTAACTCAAAACTGGACACTTCATTTCAAGTTTAAAGCTAGTGGTCCAGTCAAAAGCTATTACTCCATCTTCTTTATTTGTAGTCCATGCTTTTGTGCTCTTTAAGAATCAAATAAATACTGGTGTAATGGTTAGCAACTGCCAGTTCAACGAAAAATACTGCTAAATTCACCAATAAGTCTTTTTTCTACACACACAAATTTATGACATAAGAACTGAACCCATTCCTGTTACAATGTCTGGATAGTTTTTTAATGTAGAGGGAGACTCACTTTAGTGATAAGAGTTTAAACCTCAACTCCTTTTTCCTTCTCTCTGGATCATACATCTGGATAGAGAGGAGCCTGAGACAAACAGCCCCTGTGTGCCAGCTGAGGTGCACTGAGCTGGCCCCTGCTCAGCTCCAGCACTGCTGAGGAAAGAGCTGCCCCTGGTGATGCCTCAGGTTTCAGCTTTTCTATTTTTCAGATTCTGAGCTGCTTTAGTGTGTGGGTCTGAGCTTCACATGAGGGGATGGTGAGCTCTCTGCACAGAGCAGGGAGACAAAACAATTCCTGCTCCAGCTGGGCACCAAGGACAAATGATCCAAATCTCAGCCCAAGAGCACAAACAGCGTGGGCTGGAGAGAGAAAAACAAGCAGGATGGGAGTGCATGGGCTAAAGCTGGAATTGGCCAATGAACTGCAATCTGCACATGGAGCAGAGCTGATCACAGGGAGAGACCCCGGGAGCGCTCGTGCATTTTGGGACCATTTGGGTTCATCTTGGGTGTGACCCTGGCTGGGCTCTTGTGCTGCCCAAGGTGGATCCATGGAGGCCTCCTCATAAATACCTAAATTATTCTTTAGCTCTGAGTAGTCTCTGTTCTAGGGTAGCCTTCACAAGGCATCAATGGCTCTGCATTGACTCTTTCCCTTTTGCTTCCCCACTGGAATTATTTGAAAGCAAAGAGATTATTTGCACTGGGATTATTTAAATGTGGATGCAAGGTCTGCCCCCTGCTCTGCATTATTTTAAGAACTGGATGGAGAAGGGGACTGAGGTGGGTAAAACCTCACTAAAGCCTTCTCCTTTTCAGTTCCTTATCATCCTCTTTGGTCCACTATTTACTCTTCCCCACCACTGGCTAATAATAATTAGATCCCAGTTTGTGATCAGCACGAGGGTCCTGTCACTGTGCAAAGGGAGGGAGCAGCACTTCCCTCTGTCAGAGCAGGACTCCCTACAGGAACCAGAGCTGGGACTGGGGCTGGTTCCTTTGCATTCACTGGAGCACCATGTGCAGGCTTCAGGACTGGAGTTTTTAGTTTCTGGTTGATCTATCCATGCAAAAAAAGCAACCCCCCAGAGCAATCAGGTGCATCACACCCCCAGAGAAATCTGCTGTGTCCCCACACAGCCCCTGCACCAGGGGACACAGGGGGGTTGTGAATTAATGTTTATTCCAGACAATGGCTGTGCTAAAAAAGTGCATTATTAGGTGCCACATCACACCTAGAAAAACACAGATTTGTGGGTGACACCAGGAACTGTGCTAAACTTCTGCATTTGGCTGATGTGAGACACAAATAGGGACAGTGTGACGAAGGGATAAGTATTCCAAGTGCCAGTGGAATATTGCCAAGCTCCCCAGCCAGCTTTTTTACAGTGTGTTGAGCAAATGCTACATTAAAACAAGAGATGAACAAAGGATTTGTGTCTAAAAGGAGAAAAACTCACACCCTGACACTTTTTCAGAAAAGTGCACAAAGGTGCTGCCCCAGACTTATGAGATTGCTTTCAAATTGTTTGAGGGGACACAGGGAACTAAACCACAAATTATTCTGGATTTTGTGAATATATTGGGTTTGTTCTCCAGCTTCCCCAGGTAGTAATTATAGGCCTGCTCTGTTTTGTCACAGATATTTGCAGCCAGAAGCCTCAAAACCATGGGGCTCTTCCCATGGGTTTTTCCCACCAGTGCAGGCTCTGTGGTGTACCATCATCAGAAGACCCACAGTATCTGGAACACTCAAGAAAAATTGTCTGGAAACAGAAATTATTTTAATTTCTAAGAAATGTCTTGCATTTTCTTTAATTCAGTTTCTTAAAGACGGTGAAGAAGGATTTTATGTTCCAAGTAATTTCATTTGGTGTCATAATTATATCTTGATTAATTCTACCCACGTTTAAAATTAGGAGGGGTTTTGGTTTTGGGGTTTTTTTCCTGCTCTGCAGGGTCGATTTAAAAAATTTTATATGACTACAAGTAAAGTGAACTGGGAGGAACTGTGATAACCTGCAAACAAAGCAGGTTTTGGGAGTGAGAGGGATAAATGACAGATGTGACAGGGGCAGGACTGTCCCTGGGATCTCTGCAGTGACATTTTGAGGACACAAAGACTCTGGCAGCTCTTGTGCAGAGAAAAGCAGGCTGCTATTACACACACCTCTGCCCCCTCACTTGGCCACTGCTGGCACCAAAACCACCATGCCTGCTGCTATTTCCTTCTAAGACAGAAGCCCACCAATTTTCCTTAAAAATAATCTAGACCCTGGTTTGTATTAGCTCACACCCAGTTCTAACCCAGCTTGTAAACACCTTGGAGCAGATTCTTTATTTTTTTTGGCTTTTACCCACCTGACTGTGGTTTATATGGATCCTGTGCCACAGCTAGGGATCCTGGATCAATACAAGTAGGAATGAAAAATAACACCGTGTTCTAAACTGCTGTGACTAATTCCTTGGATTAGAAATACCAAAAAACAATTCAATCCATATTGCAGGATTTTATCTGAGGCCAAGTACTAATTCAAAATTTTACCTGCTTTTCCACGGAATGATAGCAAAATACATCTCCAAACCTGGTTTTGGCTCATCAAACCCTGTTGACAAAATGATTTGTTTTGAGAATTAAATGAAAGCCTTTTCAGAAGAACTCTCCTCAAATGGAAACAAGGAAATCAGCCCTCAAATGTGTCAACCTTGGAAAACCCAACAGGACATTGGTTCTCCTGCTGCAGTGCCTGTGCAGAACACAGAGCACAGAGTAAACTGACAAAATAATTGGATTATGCATGCACAATTCAGACTTTCAGTTACTGGGTGCTTTCTTGTTCCTGGTTTCCACAGAAAAGTCAGGTTTTTGTTCCTTAAGTCCTTGTACTGCTTATTTACATATGAAAAGGTAAGTTTATAAAAGAGCTTTCCTATTTTACTCCACCTAATAGTTAATAATTTAAATCTGTAGCCATTATCATCATATAGATTGACACAAATGGCATATGGATCATTCTGGGGATGAGGGTTAGTTTCTTTTAAGAGAGAATTGTTTTAGTTTTTGCAGGAAATTAATCAGGGGAATGGGCTTTGTGGAGCATGGAGCAAATCTAATCTGTTCTTTGTTCAAATTTGCCTTGCTCCAATTCCTAGCAATTGTAGACAACATGCTCTTTTGTTCAGGAGCCACTTGTTACATGCATAATTAGAGACTGCAGTAGCTGTGTTTAAAGAAAAACTGTTTTCCAATGTAATGTGTGATCTTGATAATAGTATTTTCATCAAAGGTAGCAATTACATTCATTAAGCTGGGACTGGCAAGGCAGCAAGGAAATTAAGTGGAAGGTGAATAAAAAGCTCCCCATTTCTTTTTAAAATCTCTGCCTCTTTATAAGTTGAAATGCACCACGTTGAGCTGCAAACTGGAAAATACATACTGAATATAAGGGGGGAAAAAAGAAAGAAAGAAAGAAAGGAAAAAATAAAGTCCTCCTTAACCTTTCTGAATAATGATCCAGGAGATATCCTAGGGACACCTACTATAGATGCACTTTTCAAATTAAAGGGCTTTATTCTACATTAATTTCTTATGCAAGTTTTAAACGAGCTCAACATATGATTCAGGTCTTTAAAGGCTCCAGGGCTCTCTAGGATTAATTCACTGTTCTTTTCACACATGAATTAATTGTTTTGTGTTCTCAAAAACAGCAAACAGCACATAAATCAACCAGTTTGGAAAAGGCACAAGGCTGGTGCCTTTTGCAAATCACTAAAGTTTACTCTTTACACTCCATTATTGTAATATGCAACTTCTAAAGGAAAAGCTGGGAAAGTAGGACATATGTTCCTAATTCTAAGTGGATTTGTTGAATGCATAACTCATTTCAGTGATCTGATTCCTTGAAAGACCAAAGTCATGGAGCACTGAAAAGCTGTTCTTCCAGCATGCCAGTTGTTTATTTCCCAATTAATAAATCAATTACACATCACTAATATATTTGCAAACATTCCCACATAAAAAGAGCTAGTTGTGAGGGGTTTTTTAATGTCCTTTTTGCCTTAACCTTTGGAAGAGTGAGATTTGCAGATGGAAAAATGTGCAAATCTGAAGATGTGAGCGCAGAGCCCTGTGAGGGCCGTGCCCAGCCCGTGGGCTCCCTAAGGCTGAGCACACACACAGCAAGCTCATTTTTAACCCCCAAAATCCAATCCTGATTTTATTCCAGCCACTGTGGCCCAGGCTGAGTGGGGGAAGTGTGTGCCCCCTCACAGCCCTGCTGGCAGCAAGGGCAGGGCACCACTGCTGACAAGTCACTGCTTCAGATCAGGGCTGAGGCACGATTTTGCAGGAAAATGCCCCAATTCAGGGTCTCAGCCAGCACCAAGCAGAGCAGGTGACACCTGCACAAGGGGGATGAGTTTAATTTACCAGCACTCCCAGCAGGGCAGGTACTGAGGAGGGTGGTGGCAGGAACTGTGCTCCCTCCTCAGCAGGAATGTCCCAGCCCACTCCCAGCTCAAGGTAAGAGAGAAAACTGCAGCCAGAAGCCAGTTGCCCATGGCTCCAAAAATAACTGTTTGTCCCTCTGCCCTTCCCAGAAATAGAATCTGAAACCACAGCATCTTGGCCAAATTGGAATTTGTGTAGTTCTGCGAAGCATTTCCTTCAGTTAGGAATGATTTAATTATTCTTCACTTCCTCTTCTAGAAATCATTCCTGGATAATGAGGTTAGCATAGAGCAGATATGTTTCAGTCAAGGAATAGATGTAATTTAGTGCCAGAAGGCTTTTACAGTTGGGGGAAAAAAAAGAAAAAAAAAAAAGGTTTTTGGACACTTCTAAATAGAAGCAGCAGGATAGAGAAGATTTGCTATTAAATTAGAACAGTCTCAGACACCAGACCATGGGGGGCTTTAACCCAGTGCTGTGTCAGCCCCTGAAGAATCAGAGCACAACCAGCACTCCCCTGCAGCCCAGATTCTTACACAAGGGTAAGAAGGCACATTTTAAATAATTATTAAATAATGGCAAGCTGCATTACTGCCAGAGAATTGTTTATCTCTGCAAATTGGATCACTGAAGTCAAAGCACAGTAGAGCTGAAATTCTTCCAGCATTAAATGGAAGATCTGTTGCTGCACCTTCCCTTGGTCCTTGGAAACTGTGAATCCTGCATGGCACTCAAATGTATTTTATGACAAATATCCTGCTGAATCCAGCTTTTATTATTCCAGCAACAGTCAAAATAAGCTGCCTTATCAATCAAATGTAGGCACTGCTGCAATTAAACCCAGAAAATTATTTTCCTTCTAAAGCCTGGTTGGACAGACATTGAGAGGACCAACTCTATCTTCAGCAGCTTCTTTGAACAAACAAGTTCTTTGGAGTTTTTCACTATTTAACTATGCTTCCAGAACCTTAACTTTTCTTTTTTAATTATTCCTGGATTATTTTTACGGTAGTTTAGCAAATTTCTTCTACAGAAAACCAAAAAGTGTCCAGAGAAGTTAATGTCAAACATGTAATTATCATGTCTTTGGGAATGATCTAAACAAAAGCAGAAAACCTCAGAACACAGTACTAAATTAAAACCTGCTCTGTTTGTACTGAAAACTTTGCACTTAATTTGCATGTTTAGGATGCAAATTAAGGAATTGAAGAATTTTTACAGGGTGTCCTTGAAAACAATTCAGGCTAAACAAATCCAAGACTCTTGTGGCAAACTTAATGTGATGAGAAGGATGATCAGAAAATGATTCTGTTCCACTGAGGGCTGGGTCATTGCTTGAGGCTTGGCTGAATGTCCCTGACTGAAGGCAGCAAACAGATCCTCTTTAGCCTCCCTAAAAAGGAATCACTAAAAACTTGACTTTTTTTAGTGTAAGTCCTCCAGTGTTAGCAGCTCTGCAGTAACTGAGAGAGAATAGCTTCAGAAAGATGTAAATCCAAATGATCTTGAAAGACAAAATATATAAAAATGCTATTACTGTCTAGTGAGACTGGACATATTTTTGATTTATATTTCTAAATATTTCACCAGAAAAAAATGTTACAGTGTACACTGCATGTTCCTTTGAACAATAAACAAGCTATTAGGGAACACACTGGTTATTTCTAGTTACCCTCAATACATTCTGGGCCTGAGGAGAAGCATTTCTTCAGCTTTTGTGTATCCAGCACCAGCTCAGGGAAGTCAGACAGCTGCTTTCAAAACAGACTGGGCTCCCAATCGAGCTTAGCTTGGTAGAAGAGCTTGAAATGTGTCTCTCACCAAAAGATTTTCAAGCGGAAATGCAATAACATGTTAATTAGAAAAGTCTTTGCATAGCAAAAGGCTCCCAAAGAACAATAACTCTGTAGTTCATGTAAACCTTTTCTAACACAATCTTTACATGGGGAAAAGGAAATATGAAAGAAAGAACAACAGCATGGAAAAGATGATACAAAATGTTGTATTTGAGTATTTCCCAAGTAGTGCTTAAACCCTTCTGTGGAAATCTGCCTTGATCACCAAGCAGAACAGAACCAGAGAAACCTGACATGACACAGCCATTCTCTCCTGGGACAAAACCTGCAAGATCTGGCAACAATTTTAAATTACAGATTATTAGAGAATCATGAACTGATATACAAGCATTGTACCAAATAAAAAATAAAATTCAGGCACTTTTTAATACATTCTCAATACAGGTCTTTTCTTCTAACCAGGGAAGCTCATATGCAACATTTGATACTGAAGTTGCTGTTCCAGGACAACAGACTGGATGGACTAAGGGCACAAAAAGGGAAAAGTCACTAAAACAAAAGACATCTTGAGTATATAAGGCTTTTCTTAAAAGCTCAGAAAGCCTCCCAGCATTGCCCACACCAGCTCTGCAGCCTGTGCCCACAGTGCCAAATACAGAATTGCCATCTTTGTCCACCCAAGAATGCCTGTCCCAAAGCAGAACAAGGGCTGGGGAGCACAGGCAGCTCTAAACAGCTCCTGGACAACAGCACTTCTCATTCCTAACCAAACTGAGCTGAGTTCAGATGGCAGGGGTGGGATTTGAGGTCCCTTCCAACTCAAACCATTCTGTGACTCTCCCCAGAATCAGTGCCCAGAGTAACAATGCTCTCCACACAGGTACTTGTCCTCTTACAACAGCAAGGAAAGTCACTCAGGGGTTGTAATTGATTTGTGCACATACTTCTCCACAAAATTTTGTATACAAATACAATACATTATTTATTTCTTTCAAAACTGTGTACAAAATACAGCATACATAACAAAGACATGAAATATTTACAGCTGTAACATTAGGTAAAGGCTTGACCTTGCTTTATTGAGAAGAAAAGCTCATCAGCTACTGTTGAATTGCTGCTGAGGATGTTCAGGTTGTTTGCTGGACTCAGGCATCCCATATCAGGCTGTGAGGAATCACATTAATCTCATTTTCCCCTGGTTATTTTTTCAAATGGGTACCTGACACAGTTCTACACAAAGAGAGTCTTTTTACATAATCCTGGATATCCAGCCCTTAACAGTCCTTCAAAGAGCTCTGCACTTCCCTCCACAAAGGGTTTGCTTCTGACACTGTAGTGAATCAGTTAAGTATTGCCAGTCCTCAGTCTCACACAAAACTGCAGATGCCAAGCTGAGAGTGTCACAAACCAGGAGATCACAGCAAAAACCAAACCCTGTTTTCTGTGGACACCCACGTGAGCAAAGCAGATTAAACCTCAGCAGCCAAGGGCTGCCTCACCTTGGCACACTCAGCACAGCAATCAGCATTAACTCCAGCACTTTGCAGTGTGGTTATGATTATTTTGGATTCACAGATAGACTGTGTTGAGCAGAGTAACTGTAATTAAATGTTGTGGTGTCTGTAGTCTTAATTCCAATCTAAATTAGAATTAAGACTAGTCTTAATTCTAATCTAAATTTCCCCAGCTGTTTCAATTCAGCTGAAAGAAAGCCTGCAAGTAAATCTGAAATGTATTACTAATGATAATGATTAATAATAATATTGCTAGAAGAAAACTTCAGAAACCATCTAGCCTACTTTCCTACTCTTGTATTTTTGTAAATCTCAAAGCTCTTGATCAAACTGATGTGGGAGGGGCATTTTTTATTGGCACAAGGATAATCACCACAATAATTCTTTGCCCATTACCAGGCAAAGTGTGCACATAGAGGGATTAATTCACTAAAGCAGTTACTTCCCTTTGAAGTCAGAGAACTTTTTAATAGTGCTTTTCATCCTTGCTTGTTTCTTTGTCTAAGGCACTGCTTGTTTTACAAATCCCACTTGTTAAGTGTCACTTGCCCTGGTTTTGCTAGGAAATCCTCTGGGAGTCTCAGCCTGTAATGTTCTAAGCTCCACTCAGAGTGAATCATCAGCGAAAGGCAAGCTTTAAAAATGAGATTCCTCTAAGTCAGCCAAAACCAGAAAACCAATCCTTCCCTCCCCAAAACACTTGAAACAGATTGCCAATTACAGCAATTAGGATGATTTTTCATATATTAAGCTTCCTGTCTCTTGATTATTAGTTAATTAGCTCTCCAGCACTGAAGAGGTTTCTGCTGTAAATAAAATGTCTAATTTTAGAGTAAACAGAGACAAATAAAAAAAGCAAATACTTCCCAACCCCCTGCCCTTTTATCTCTGTTAAAAAAGGGAAAAACTGTGCTAGAGAACCACTAACTTCCAGGAGCAAGGAATTCTAGGCTGCAAATTAACAGTGCCTCCCTTTAAAGTTTGTAAAATGCATTGAATGTGGAAAGGCCACTGGGAGATAGAATCACAGCACTCCCATTACCCAGCTTATATCTGTCCTTTTGCAGAACTACTAGAGCTTTTTTAACCCCATTTCAGAAAGATTTCAACTCAACCTTTTATGAAAGGAGAACTATAAATAGGCTCTTAGATTAAAACCCTTAACAGCTGAGAAGGCTGGAAAGGGAGGTGGATATTATCCACCTTTCAGGAGTACAAATTGGGGCTGCAAGGGCTTAATTACAAAGATATCCTTAAGAACACACTGAGGGCTGCTATAAAAATGACTCCAATTACAGCAGCTCCACAGACATCACTCCAACCTGGGAGAGAGGAAACCACCACTTCCCTCTCTTTGCACCCCATGCTAATGCAGCAGCACACCCCAACTGCAGCTCCACTGCACACACCAGCTCTCCCAGGTGGATTTACAGAAATGCCAGGGATTTGGATTCCTTTGTTTTCACTCTGAAATCTCCAAGTGGACATGAACTGCTGGCATGACCTAAGGGAGCTAAATCCAGTGCTTGGAAGTGTCTCAGGCAGAAAGAAGTTTGGGTTTGAATGTGGAATTCATGATTTCACACGAATCACTCCCTTTCCTGAAATGGGGAATTCATGGTTTTCCCTATGATTTCACTGTCATGGTGTATTCTTATTTGTGATGCCATCAATGCCTTCTGTAACTACAAATAAATTTACAATTAGTGTTCAGGGAAATAATTTTTATATAGCATCAAGAAAGTCCTTATGGTTTCAGTACTCCTGTGCTAAGAATTTTGCAATTGTGCTCAACTGGATATTTGAAGTTCCTTCATATATTGTACCTGAAATCAGAAGAAAACAAATTAGTAGACTCTAAACCCACAGTAAGTTTATGAAGAGAGACCAAAATACCATCCTAAAGTCCAGTGAGAACCTTTACAATTATGAAATGAAGCTTTACTGTGCAAGTACTAGCACAGAATTGTAATTATTTATATAATATTAGAAATGTTCCTATTTTATTATCATTAACAATGAAAGCACTTTTCTGGCTGGCAACACATACAGCAAAGACATTTTCCTGAAAAGCAGTTCTTAAATAGCCAACAAAAATGAAGAAGTTCCAAATGCTATTATAACAAAAGCCAAATGGTAATATTGTTAAAAATATCAAACTGTAGTGTCCAAGGATTATCCCAATTAACAAGAAAGCCTTGAAAAGAAAACACCACATGGATTCAGATCTTAAAGCCAGTGAAGGTATTTTTAATTTATTTTTTTTCTTAATAGAACAGGACACTGTTTGTGTCTGTATTTTGTTGGTATCTAATGAAACATTTTAACTAGCCTTGCATGTACATACATTTATACCTAAAGTTTTATATCTGAGCCTTAGAATTAGTGTTGACACAGTCTCAAGGAAAAAATATCATGAGGAAAGAAGCCATTTCCTCAAACTTTAATAGCACCAAAGCTGCAAGAGATACTTGGTAAGAAAGTGGCACTCACCTATCTTGCAGTCACGGTAGTACTTTTCTATTGGGTAATTTTTGGTGTATCCAACACCTCCCATCCATTCAATACATTTACTGGTTGTCAGTGTTGCAACCTATGAAGAGAGTTTCAGAGTTACAGGATTCAACTTCAGACAGTGGTAGTAAAACTTATGCTTTGTACCTATTAATAACAAAACAGGGAATAAAGCAGTGACTAGAATAGGAGGGAAGAAGGATGGGTATTTTGGTATTCATCTTCAGCAAGACATTTTAGGATAAAAACAGCATAAACCAGAGGACATCAGGACTTCACTAATTGTTACAGCAATAGTTTCTATGCTGCTCTGTGCAAAAGACCAGCAGTGGTATGCAAGACAGCAATTGCAAAGAGGGAAAAGTCATCCAGTTTTGAGTCATTTTAAGACTCACAGATGTGACCAGCAGAGCTGAAATGGTTGCAAATGAACTCTCTACAATAAGATTTCTGAGAAAATGAAATCTTTCTTGATAAGTGAAACTATCAATTCACTTTCCTCTTTTAGTGATGTTGGTTTGTTTTAAAATATTTATTTAGGGGCATGAGCAGCTTATTATTTGGTGACTTACTTCAGATTCTGTGCATGGACTGAGAAAAACAGAATGGAGAGGGTTGGAGAGGATCTTAAAACTCATCTCATTCCAACCCCCCTGCCATGGGCAGGGACACCTTCCACTAGCCCAGGTTGCCCCAAGCCCCATCCGACTTGGCCTCGAACACCTCCAGGGATGTGGCATCCGAGATGAAAGTACATCCAGAGCTTTCACAGCCAAGATGAACTCCGAGTACACACTGGGTAGCAGAAGGACTTTAGCAGCAGCGGGAGGAAGGCCTGGAGTGAGGGAGCTCAGGTACCTCAGCAGTGAAGTACTTGGCCATGCTGGCCTCCTTGATGGCCGGCCTGCCCGCCTCCGCCAGCCGCGCCGCGTTGTAGGTCAGCAGCCTGGCTGCCTCCAGCTGCGTGGCCACCTGGGCAATCTGGTGCTGCATCCCCTGCAACAGCACCACAGCACTCAGACAGAGCCACAGCCCCCTGGAGCAGCCAGCAACAACCATTCTGCTCATGGGATGCACCTGCACTCTAAAAGAAAAACATGAGATCCAGGTGGGAAGTAACTCCGTGTTCCTTCTGTGCTTATTGACAGAGGTTGGGAACACTCCTGGGCCACTGGAGTGCTCTCAGGAACTGCAGCCCTGTTTTCCCCTTTCCTGTTCTCATTCAGGAGCACTGGGGTTCTTTTTGCCTGACTGGACAGAGAATTACCTATTTAAACCCAGGAATATAAAGGATAATTTTATCCCAATCTAAACATCCTCCTCAGGATTACAAAGGCATGAGGAAGACAGAGCTGCATTTTCATTCTGCAACTGTTCACTGAGACAAAACGAGGTCTGGTTCCCTAATGAGCTTAGCCAAGGAAGACTTGTAAACAAATATTTCTTCAATAAGAGTGGAGAACTAGCAAGGTGACAACTCCTTTCCTTGTCCCAGAGGCACAAGAAGCAGCTTTAAGGTACAGAGGACATGACTGACGAATGGATTCAAGGGGAAGGAAAGAGGTGATGGAACTCACATCTGAACGGCATTACAGAAGAATGGGTTTATTTAAGAACACCCAAATATTATGATCATTGAAAATGAACATTTAGTAGTCTAAAACACAATGAAATCTTTCATCTTATTAGAACATTAACACCGTTCTCTCAGATCTGCAGAAATATATAGGCAGGTCAAAATACCAAAATGATTTGGCAATTATAAATTCCATTTCCCATTCAAAAGACGTAGTTCCAATCATTTCCTAGGTGCCTATGAGTGCTTCCTAAAATTTGCATAAATTATGAGTAGTGCTAATGTTCCTTCTCTTCAGCTGAGATGTAGGTTTCTTTTAACAAGAAAATTACCAGAGTAATTACAATTATGTATCTTCCTTATTAAACTATACATCATTTTTGCAACAAAGAGTCTTTTTCACTCTAAGAAACAGATATTATAATGAAAACTAAATGTCTTTGTACAACACAGGAAATCTAATAATTCCGTTTTCCTCATATTTTTATCATTTTTAGTTCCCAGAAAAAAGCCCTTCCCCTATACCTCATGAAAGGGTAGAAAAACTGGAGCACATTCAATGTAGTGTGATACTAAAATCAGAAGGGAGGTCCACGTGTATTATTTTCAAAGAATGTCAATAAGTTATGAAGCAAAAGGAATATGTCAATGGTATTTTTAAGTTTTAAATTATTTGTGTGGCACTTGCTGAATTTTACATGGCAGATGAACATTCATCCAGAATTTTTTTTGAAAAATACTCAAATATTGAGGAGGAGAGACAAGATGTGAAGTGGAACATAAATTATGCAAATCATGATACTAATTTTACTGTTTCTTATGGTCACTATTCTTTCTTGGAGGAAACATCCCATTACCAAGTACCTGGAAATCAAACACGCTTTTCCCAAACTGGACTCTCTCCTTTGTGTAGGGAACTGTGCGGTCAAAACAGCCCTGGGCCAGTCCTAACATCTGTAAGGAAAAATAAGGATATGGTCAGAAAAAATTGATTCATTGAATGCACCTAATGGAGATGATCATAATTGGTCATCTTCTGGTCAGGCAGGTTGATATCCAGGAGAAAAGTTGTCTTCTTCCTAGATATTGCTAAAACTTGTTTAGAGAATCCTAGGAGCCAGAATTTTACACAAACTGAGGTGAGTTATAAAAAATAAAAGTTTGAGGAACAAACCTATTACATGCCCATTTCTTACCATAGGCAAGTATTTGTGAAAACACTACCACTCATTTTTTGAACAAAACTTATGGGTCAGCTGTAATTGCAAAAAAATTAAGTGTTTTTTTGGAAAATTCGTAATTGCATAAGAAAATGACTGTAAGCTGAAGATCTATAGATCTACATTACCCTATTAAATGAAAAATAATCTGAATTATTAATCAAAACTAACTTCATAAGTAAAATAATTTCTCATTTTCTAGAGGACACCCAACTGAATTGGCAGAATTTGCAATTTATTTCAGAATTTAGAAACTTAGTGGAGTGGAAGGAGAGAGAACATTTCTTGCACTATCTTCCAACTCTGCAGAACAATTGTAGAAGAATTTAGATCAATTTTGTCTGTCCACAAAGGCAGAAGTAGTAAAGTGTCACATCAGGCAGCTTAGAAAAACTACCTTTAATGATATACAACAGAAAAAAAATGATACATAGGAAAAAAGAAAACATTGCAGTCTGCTGCTAATCAGCCCCATTATCAGATTTGTCATCTCCTTATATAAATTATAAGAACAAAGTACATCAACTTCAACACCTGTAATAACATTGCAGCTGCCTTGCACTAAAACCATCTGAAACTGTTTTCAAAGCCACAATTACATTTTATAACATCTTCATTATCTTTTAAAACTATTACTACTGCAAAACTAAACTCAATACCACAGGGCTTTAGAGCTGCTGTTCTTGTCAAGTCCATTTCTCTTAATTTGAAGGTGCCAAGAAGGCAGTAATTAAGATATAACAACTACCTGACCTTAACTTTTAATTAAGGTGTAACTTGGAGTAATTAAGAGTAAAATCCAGACCATGTATTTTACTGGCAGAGCCTTTATATTATTTATATCTCTGGGAACAATGAGGCCCACAGCCCTTTTTAAATGCCATATCAGACAAAGTTTAATCAGAGGTAATCTTTAGAAATTATGGAAAAGCCAGCCCAATTATCAGCATAGAGTATTGCCATGTGGAAAATCTCAATTTCATGAAGATGATTTCTTCTGGTCTGTCTGCAAACCAGGGCAAAAGATAAAGGAGATTGGTAGTACAGAAATATTGCACAACAAAATATAAACAAAGAAAAGGTTACTTTCAAAAGTAAATTAAAAATATAAAAACTTATCACAAGTAATTTTATTCTGAACCTGATTTCCACTGAGATCAGCAGCATCCTGAAATCCAAACTGACTTTACAGCAAAATACAACATTTTTAAATTACTCCAAGGTCAGTAAATATTTTCCCCTAAGATGCCATACAATACAATTTTCAAACACAACAATGAACTGGAACAGTTCTGCTAGAGAAAATCACCTTTATTTTAAAAATAAGTTGGCTTTTAAAAACAAGTTATTGGGAAAACACCAGTTAGCACTAGGTTACATTTGCCAGCCCCATACAATCCCAGCTGGAACCATTAATTTATACATTTCAGTGTCTTAAATTTTCCAGAGTTAGTTTTCTTTGTAAAATAAATTTTCATAGTGGAAGACAAGAATGTGGACATAATTCACTAGCAATAAGTTAGCGACCTAAGAGAAGCTAATTGCCATTTAATGTTTTTGAAGTCTATTGCTTATGTCACCACAGGAGAATTTTCCCACTGGCAGTTGCTCCCATCTTCGCTGTAACTTTGCTACGGGAACAGTGACATCTAGTGGCAATCGAGCTTTTAATGAAGTGTTTTCTAAACAGCTTTAATCATTCCTCAAATTTCAGTCCAAACTCAAATGATTTCCTGGCTGTGCTCAGTAACCAACCACATCACCCACCTGTGCAGCAATCCCTATCCTGCCAGTATTGAGCATTCCAATGGCATACTTATAGCCTTGTCCAACTTGTCCCAGGATATTGCTCTCAGGAACCTAAAAAATAAAACCACCCAATTATTCCTGTTCTATTCTGCTTTGCAAATACTAAAAGGGTTCACAAGTTTTATCAATTGCTCCACATAAGGCATAAAACATAAACCACAGTTTGATTCCTAGGATACCTGATTAGAGCATTCCCAGATTCACATGGCTATAAGCTGATGACAGAGAAAAAACTACATCAAAATTTAAGAAATCCAACCCCTCTCTAGACTTCTGTGGAAGGAAGATGCTAAAATATGCCCAGCAACCAGTGTATCTAAAGGGAAAAAACAGGGAATTTAGTTAATATTCTTTCCTGATGTGTGGCCAGGCTCCAGTCGTACACAAATTATGCTTCAACAGCTGAACTTGCAATACCTTCACGTTGTCAAAGGTGACTGGGCAGGTGGAACATGCTCTGATCCCCAGCTTGTCCTCCTTTTTCCCCACGTGAAGCCCCTCTGTGTTGCGATCCACTACGAAGCATGTAATTCCTCTGTAGCCCTGGGGGGAATTGAAAATAATCAAAAACTGGGTTTCATATTAATATCCCTCAAAATCTACTCCCTGCCTCCAGACTGGGCACAAACCTGATGCTTGTATATTCAGCTATGTAATTTTTTACTGGACATATTTTACTATAAAATACTTTTTAGCTTTCCATTTTGCCTTTTAACAACAGGAAGTTGTCAGCTAAGTCAGAAAGGTTGGAAAAATGTAAGACTGAGTTCTGTTACTCAGAACACCACCAGTGCTGTGCTCTTCATCTAAGCAACCATGATCCTGACATTTTTATTTTCCCTGGCTGTAGGAATTTATTAAATTGCTCACCAAGTTCTCAAGTTTTGTTGGGAAATATTTTTAAAGGTTTGCAGTCAGCTAGGAAAAGGTGCACAGGGTATTAACCTCTAAAATCAGATTATTAGTATAAAATCCACAGTTTCATGTATCAGCAGCTGTCACTGAAGTGCAAGAATTCTGTACCAACTTACTAAGGATGGATCTGTATTTGCCATGACAAAGAAAACTCCTGCATCTTCTGCTAAGCTAATCCACATCTTTGAGCCATTGATAATGTAGTAGTCTCCCTTCTTTTCAGCTCGAGTCTTCAAGGAAAAAGCATCACTGCCAGACCCAGCCTCAGAAAGACAGAAACTCCCTAACTGTCAAGGGAAGGAAAAAAGCCAATTTAATTTTCACAAATATAAATAAATCCTATAAGGAAAATACTTAGAAGCCAGCACAAGTCCCTTAAATTCAAACATTTTAACCTATTGCATTAAAGTAACTGAGTTTCAGCTATGAAGATTAAGAATAGAAACACTGTGTAATTACACATCTCTCAAAGTCAACTGCTTTACAGTTCTTTTCCACAGTAAATTAAATTTTAATGAAACTAGCAAGTGCCTTTCCACTTTTACCTCTCAGCTACTGATGGCAGGGTGTATCTACATCACCACAGATCTCAGCTCTAACCAGTGTTTCAAAGTTCACACATATTTTCCAGAGCTGCAGACACACATTAGCCACTGAAAAAAAAATCCCACTAACATTACTAAGCAATAATATAATTTCAATAGTTAAGCCAAGCAAGACTTTGACTCACTGTATCTTTGGACACCCTGGGCAGGTAAGTTCTCTTTTGTTCTTCTGTTCCATAGGTGGTAAACAACTTATTTGTTAGAGTGTTTTGGAGTTCACACACAAGAGCCACAGCTGGATCAACTTTGGCCAGTTCTTCCACTGCCAATATGATTGAAAAAAATGAAGCTCCAGTTCCTCCATATTCTTCCCCAAGCTCAATACTCATCAGCTGAAATGGAAAAGGTGCAAATGTACAAATTTGTTTGCCCTAATAGCTGGAAAGGCTAAAATTGAATCCAGGAATGAACACCAGGATTTTGGCAATGTAAGTCCTCATGGCTGCCCAGTAAGACACAGAGGAATATTGGTTCTCTTCTCCATCAACACTTGGAGTCATGGCCTTTCCAGCATCCAATTATGCTTATCCAACTAAAAAAAAAGTGAGGGAGGGAAGACAAGGAACTAAAAGATAAGGTGAAGTATGTGGTGTGGGGGAGATGGAAAAAAAATTACAGTAAAAGATGGGGAGTGATAATGCTGTAAAGAAAGTACCCATGTGATTGACAACTCCAAAATTTTTAATGGTTCACTAGTTCATTTGAATTACATCCCTCAATCTTTTCATCCCTAAACCTGAACAAGGCACAGCTAGAGATTCATAAAATGCTGTTACTTTCCAAATAAAAGGTTAGGTAAAGGTGTGCAGACCCCTTGTTCAAACAATCCCTGTACGATGGAGTCTTCCATTTTCGCATTCTCGTCCATTTTTTGCACGAAAGGTGCAACTCGTTCCTGGGCAAATTTGGTCACTGCAATGAAGAGAAGAGAGAAAATGTGTAAATATTCCACAAATAAATTAATTAACAGTCTCCTTGGGGATCAATATAACAGGAATGTGGTGCTTCTGACAGGTTATGCATGTCAGAAGAAAAAGTAAGCAGCCCAAGCAACATTAGGCGTAAAGCACAACTCCCCCAAAAAATCTCAACATTTGACTAGAAATAAATAATGAAAACGAAATTTTAAGCTAAAATATCCCTTCTAATTGAAACATTTCTGAATTTTAACTGCAGAGATAACAGCTACCCATGTCTTTCAGCATGGCCTCCTCTTCGGTGAACGTTTGCAGCGGAGCACAGACAAGTCCATCACTGGCTACATTTGGCTTGAGTTCTGATTTGGAGGATCTAAAAGCACAGGGAGAAACCCTCCAAGGAGCCAAGGGTGCTGGCATGTGTCTTCTCAGCTGCTGGCAACAAATACAGAACATGCAAACAGTCAGATTTGTATGCAGACAACCATATATAACTTTATCCAGTGCTTTTATTCAGTAAATGATCAGGAAATATAACTAACATCTAATATTCAGCTTGAAAGCTTTTGAGAAAATATAACCTCCCCATCCCCTCTGTCCTAAAAGAAAATATCCTTTCATTACTTTTCTTTTAACATGAAAGTTTTCTTTCTGGAAGTGTACTAACACAAAGTTATTCTACAAAGTATGCACAAGCATTTTTTAGTCAATTTTAGTGTTTACAGCAAATAAACCAGGGTTTTTTTATTTAGTATAGTATTTATTTTTATAGATGATTTTGCAGGTCTACTGCAATATTCAGAGTAGTGAGTGTATATTTCAATAGAATTAATACTTTCATTAACAAGAATGATAAGAGTAAATATAAAATACACACAATGACTTTTACAGGCCTGTCAACTTCAAGGACTGACTTTAGCTTTCTCCTGCTTTTCTAGGGACCAGCAACTCTTGATTCTAAAGCAATCTGACAGCCCCTCATGTGGGTTATTGGCATTTTTCCGTGAAAGAGTGTAACTTTTAACTGCAATGTGGATTTCTGTATTCAAACTGAATTCTTATCCACCACTTAATGAATTTCAGAATGAGCACACATGCTGCAGACAAAGCCCTGGCATTTCAATGCTTCTGTACAGTTAATTTCCACACAGTTAAAATCTCACAGTTAGTATGTTGATAGTGTAACTAATAATTAATGTGTCTTATTTGGTTGATTTATTTTAAAAGCATGGGAAGGAACTAAAACTAAGTGATTTATGCTTATGCTCCCCATTTGTCCACAATATATAACAACAATTTCAAGAAGCATTGGTTATCCAACCAAAAGAGCAGAGGCTGAGCATTTTACTGTGGGGAATAGTATTAAGAATACGTGGCAAAAGTCACAAAAACGAACAGAACAGTGGCTTTTGGGAGGAAGCTACACACAGTGATTGTCAGGACATAGATAATGTGACAGCTTTGTCCCTCAGAGACCTAAAAGCTTTTGTATGCAAAGACCTAATTACCTCACAGCAGGCTTTAGAAAGGCAAGCTTGGGTATGAAGGCCAATATGCCTTCCAAACACAGAATAATTCCTTAGGATTTTAAAGGAAGCTGGCATAAAGGACCTGGCTCAAAAAGTAATGGGCCAGCAGTAGCTAAAATGTATTCCTGAAAAGCAGCACAGTTTGTCTGTGTGTCAAAAATGACAGAACAATGGTTCTGTTCTGCTCCCACAGCTCCCCAAACCCAGCCCTGATCTCTGCTACAGATTCCTGGCACTTCTGCCTCGTCAGTCCAAAGTGTGGAGACACAAATGTCTCACCATGCCAAGTGCTGACAGAAACCCCCAGGAGAGACACAGCTGGGCCATGGAATATGAAAACACATGTCTGCCAGCACAGGCTTTTGGCAGCACCCATTGTGAACCCCAGAGTGAGGAACAGACTGGCTGTGCCCCCAGCAGGCGCCTGCTCAGCTCACAGAACACAGGGCAATTCCACAAGGCACACTGTGACAGCAGCATTCCTCCAAAAGCAGCAGAAACTCTGGGGTCAGGAAGTAAAAATCTCTTTGATCCTTCTAATAATTCCCCCTCTTTCATGTTGGCTTTCAACACTTGTCATCTTCCTGGCTGAAGAACTGATGGAAAACACATCCATGAAGTCTTGTGGAGACAAGAAGCCAAAGTCTGCTGTGATAAGGAAATTCTGATTTTGGCACAAACAGCTGTGCATAAAATAAAACCCAGCAACAACAAACAGTCAGAAGTGGTAATAGAGAAAATAAATATTGGTGTGAAAAATCAGTGTTTATTCACATTCAACACCTCTGGTGACATAAAACAACCACTGGTGAGCAGGGCTAAATTATGAATACATTTGGATGGTCAGCAGTAGCTGCAACACTTTCAAAGGATGATGGAGTTACTGGAGTCACTGTGGGTCTTCACAAAATAAAGAAAACATTGTTTTAATAGAGATTAAACCCCAGGCAACCATGTTCTGGGAGCAGTCAGCCGGGATTGGATTCTTTGCAGAACATGCAGCTATGCTGGGGTCACCTGACACCCAGGTGTGCAAACATCCACCTGTGCAAGTCTGTCCTTGGCACAGGCTGAGAAGGAAAAACCTGAGCCTCCACATGCACCTTTCTATTTAACACTGTGCTGCTTCCTGAGCACTGACAGGGCTGCACACCACACACACCTCCTGCTCCTTCCACTACTTCACTCCCAAGTACAAAGAAAAGAATGTTTCCCTCCGTGGTGGCACAAATAATGTGAGTCACTGGGAGTATAAAGCATAAAATCATGGAGTAGTTTGGGTTGGGACATTAAAGCTCACCCAGGTCCACCCCCTGCCACGGGCAGGGACACTTTCCACTAGCCCAGGGTGTTCCTAGCCCTGTCCAAGCTGGTTCAGGCATTTATCAACCATGCTTTGGTCAGTACTTGTTTGAGACGCTTTGCTCCTGTGCAGGAGCAAAGGAATATTCCTAAAAAGGTCACCTTGAAAAGCCTGGGAACCAATGGGATGCATCCAAGGGATGGGATTAATGCTGGCAACTCCCACACAAAGAGCAGCAACTACAGCTGCCCCAGAGGAATAACAGCCCAGTGTGGAAATTATGTTTTAGTTCAACATTTAGATTTAAAAGCTAAATAAACAATCAAGTCACTACATTATTGTACACCTTTCTTCCCTTAGAGGCCATGTAGTATCACTAATTCCAGGCAGTTATTTAAAGAGCATGTGCATTACTTAAATCCTTGGCTGCTGCTTCCCTGCCTTTTTTTTTCCTGCTCTTCTTCTGTAGGCAGTGATTCATGCTGCTACAGGATTCAGACTGCTTGCCCTACAAAACACAGGCTTTTGAGAATTGGTTGCTGATAACATTGATTTTTCTGTTTATCGCAATTCTTACCTCCACCTCAGCTCTTTAAAAGATCAGTTCTCCTGGTTTCATGTTTGTTTTACAATCTAAAACAAGATTTTAATGCTGGACCTGGCAGCAGCATTAAGATATAAACAGAAAAAACCCCAAAGCAATTTTTCCTCAGCTCACTCTGCTTGCTTTGGTGACTTCCACTCCTGTGTCCATCCCAGCTGGTTTCCACACAGCTCCTATTTCCCAGCAGAGAAGCTCCCCAGTGGGAAGCTTGCATTCATTTCTAGGGTTGGTTTTCTATATTTCAGTTTATTTCCAGAGCCACAACACACGCAGGAGCTGCAGGAGAAGGTCTCACCGTGCAGAGCCAAGGCACGCGTGGCAAAACCCCGGGGTCTGTGCGTGTCCTGCTCACAGCTCCAGCGCCTCAGGTGTGTTCAGCAAAACCAAGAATATTCCGAATTGACCCACAGCACCACCCAGTGCAGCTCCTGGCCCTGCACAGACACCCCCGAATTCCCACCCTGGGCACTCCTGGAGTGTGCCAAGGCCCTGGAGCAGCCTCGGGGCCGTGCCCATTCCCTGGCAGTGCCAGCTCCCCCCGGGGAGAGCCCTTGGCCGCTGTAACCAAAGGAGACCCCAAAGCGCCTCTGCCGCCAGGCCGCTGCTGCCTGCCCACAACCACTCCACAAGACCTACAGAACTTCTCCTAGCGCCAAACCCAGCACCGTCCCTCCACACACAAACTCGCGGGGCAGAAGGAGAAAAGGACGCTCCCCCCGGGGCAGAGGGAGAAAAGGACGCTCCCCCACCGCCCCCACGCCTCGCAGCGCTGCCCCTGCACCCGACACGTCCAGCCCCGGGCCACAGACCCCCACCCAGCAGCAGCGGGCTCGGGAGCAGCCGCAGCCCAGCAGGACGCGGTGTCGCTTTCCCTTGTCCCACTCCCCTGTCCCGCCCTGAGGCGTCACCTTCGCGCAGCCCCTCAGCCAAGCTCCCGCCGCCGCCGCCATTTCGGCGCCCGCTCCGTGACGTCAGGGGCCACCTCCCGCGTGACGTCAGAACCAACGCCCCCCGTGACGTCAGAACCATCACCCCCCCCCTCCGCTCCCGCCGGCGCGCGCGGGTCTCGCGAGACTGCGGTGGGCGGGGCCGGGCCGGGCCGGGCCGGGGGGAGGCACAACAAACATGGCGGCGGCGGGAGGCGGGAGCGGCGCGGGGCGGCGGCGGTGAGTGCTGCCTGTCCTCCCCTTCCCGCTTCTTTCCTGCCCTTCCGTCTCTTTCCCTCTCCCTTTCCCTCCCTCCTTCTCCTTCCGGGGCCTCCCTGTGCCGTGACGGAGCCGGGCGGCGGGGGCGGGGGGCAGCGCTTGGGGAGGGCCGCGCTGCCCCGCCGGGAGCGGGGCCGGGTCAGCGGCGCAGCCCCGAGGCTGCTGCCTTGGTGTGGAGCCGGGGGAAACGCAAATCAGAGGGGTCACAGAAATTACAGAATGGCAGAAATCACGGAGTTACTGAAATCGCAGGGTCGGTGTAATCACAGAATCGCAGAGTGGGTGAGGTTGGAAGGAATCGATCCGGTGCCACCTCCCTGCTCAGGCAGGGCCATCCCCGCACACACGGCACGGTTCTGGGATATCTGCAGTGAGGGGCACTCCGCACCCTCTCTGGACAGCCTGTTCCAGCGCTGTCACCCTCGCTGTAGAGAAGTTCTTCCTCGCTGAGGTGGAGCTTGCTGTGCATCGGTCCCTGTCCGTGGCTCTGGTGCCACTGCTGGTCCCCGGAGCAGAGCCTGGGCCTTGCTCTGACACCCAGGGACAGCCAGGGCTGAGAGCCCTCTCAGCTGGGGCTCCTCTCCAGGCTGAACAGCCCCAGCTCCCTCAGCCTTTCCTGGGCACGGAGATGCTCCAGACCCTTCAGCATCTTTGCTGCCCTTCTGCTCTCCAGAAGCTCCGTGTCTCTTGTCCCCAGGAGCCCGGAACGGGACACGCGGCTTTCTGGGAGGTTTCCCGTGGCCGTGTCCCTTCCCACTCTGGCATGGGCTGGAGGAGGAGGAGCGGGATCGAGCGGGGGCGTTCGCGGTTGGTGACAGGTCACAGGCGGCCACCGATGCTGTGCTTCACTCCCTCTCCCCACGGTCAAACTCCCTCAGGAGGACCTGGAAGGGCTTGGATGGAGTTTGGAATCCTGCTTTCATTTATTTGCTATGAAAAACATGGAACAGAGAACACTCCCCCCTTTTTCCCGGGATTCCTTAGACCAAGGTGGGATGCATCCATATGCTCACAGTAATTCTATTCTCTTACTGCATACATGTCCTCATGGATGCTTTATGCTGTTATAATTACTGCAGGATTAGTTCTGACTGTGTATGTGTGAAACTGCTGGGTGTACTCTATGAACCACTTTCTTTAGCAGCATTATTTAGGCAGAATATTTCATTGTGGCACATTCTTTGGCAGCAAACTCAGCTCCCCTCAGTGCTGTGACCCCTGTTCAGTCCAGCACTTGTGCCTGGGTAGAAAATGAGTGAGCAGTGCTCTGCTTCTGGTGGTGAAGCTGGAGGAGGTGTGGTTGTGTCAGCACAGCTCGGGTAACACCTGGTGTGATCAGCCCATCCCTGGTGTGTGGAACACGAGCTGGGCTGCTCAGTTTCTGGTAATTAGAATTGCATTTGCAGGTTTGCAGGAGTGACACAGCGAGGATCAGATGTGCGTCATTCTCCCCTGAGAAGGAGAGCTGCTGGCTGTGTAGCTCTGAAAAATGCCACATAAAATCACAGAAGTGTTTGAGCTTTGGGTCATGTTTAAATTGTGGTGACTTCCCTACACTGGTGTAAAGAAAAGGATGAGTGTTCTCATGATAAATCAATGAGGTAGAGAAAGGAAGTTTTATGCAGTTGATCCCTAACCTGTTTGTGAAATTTTATGTCATTTTCTTTCAAAATTAAATGTTTTTTAAAAGCAATCAGTGCAGTCAAGGCTGAGAGAACTGG